>PVIA01008403.1:0-72168 GCA_004024845.1 Tonatia bakeri | reverse complement strand
GCATATTAAAAAGATTATATATCATGGCCAAGTAGAATTTATCCACAGAACTCAAAGGTGGTTCATAATAAGAAAATCAATCAATATAATATACAGTAGAATGAAGGAATAAAAACACATGCTCATTTCAACTGATGCAGAAAAATCTTTGGACAAAATCTAAAACCCCATCATAATAAAACACTCAACTCCTCAACAGGATGAGGCCATATATGAAAAAACCTACAGATAGAACCATACTAAATATCAAAGAGCAAAGAAGACTTTTTCTCTAATATTGGAAACAAGATAAAGATGCCTATTTTGCCCAGTACTATTCAACATAGTATAGGACATTCTAGAGAGAATATTTAGGCAAGAAAAATAAATAAAAGGCACTTAAATTAGAAAGGAAGAAATAAAACTAGCCTTGTAAATAGGTGACATGATCTTACATGTAGAACACCATAAAGAATTCACACACAAAAAACAAACTGTTAGTGCTAATAAACGAATTCATCAAGATTGTAGGGTACAGCAGAAAATGGCTTGAGAACATGTGACACAGGTAACACGGCCATACCACCTCGGGTTCACCTCCTTTTCATTTCTTAATACCCTGAAATCTGGCATCTGTTCTTCTATAGAAACAGCTCTGCATAAAACTAAACAGTCCTAAAACAGCAGTTATGTCTTAGTCCTCACCTTATTGAACCCATTGGAAGCACTAACATTGTGGACCACCCTATGCCACCTGAGATGTGGTCATCCTCTGGCTTTTGGGACACAAATACTTTGTCTTCTCTGTCCATGCCTCCGTCTGGTTCTCAGGCTCATCTTTCTTTACTTAATCATGAAATTCTGGAGTATCTTAACACAGCCTGAAGCCCTCTTATCTTCTTGTTCTATACTCTTCCATTCAGATGACTGTCTTTAATTACTGTTGATATACCAATGATGCCCAAACTACTATCTTAAGACCAGACCTCACCCATCTAATTTCAGACTCAGATGTATAATTGCCATTTAGATGTCTCAAAGGCATCTCAAACTAAACCTGACCAAGATTGAACTCATGGTCTCTCTCCAAGGCTTTATCCAGCCCCATCTAGAGGCAATGAAAGAAACCTAGTATCATGTTTTACTCTCCCATAGCCTCTGTGGGAGCAACTCCATCCAGCAGCATGCTCTTCCCAGCTGCAGATGAAAAATAAGTTGTCCCAGACACAATCTTGCTGTGCTGGTGGGAAAGAGGATAGCAATTCCCTCTAGTGGAGAATGCCCTGAGCTCTTCTCCCAAATGGCTTTTATTGGGAAAGGTATGTGTAGTCATACACAGCATATATGCATAGCTCATCAATCAATGTCAAAAGGCTACACAAAAGCAGGTACTATCTGTAGATAACAATTGAAGAAATACAGAGATCTGTCACAGGTCAGGGTCTGTTAGTCACGTGGACACCAGAGGGTCTTTAAGACATATTTCATGAGATAAGGAGTTTACTCCTTGTGCCTTGAATTTAAACATCTGGTTTATATCACCAGGGCTATACAAAACAAAACAGAGTAAGTTTCAAAGATACAACGTATTTACCAGGCCTGATTCCCATGGGAACTCTGGATGTTAGAGTCAAGTCATGCTTGCCGCTTGCATTTTTACTTGGTTTTCCAGGGAGACTTACTAGCCCCTTTCAGGGCTTGCTCTTGTGGGCCCACAGTCTCAGAAACCACACACAGTGGTCCCCAAGAAGCCTCTATTCACCAAGATGTACTGATTTTATCTCCTAAACATCTCTCAAATCCACCTCCTTCCTTCTGTTTTCCATCAACACCTCCATACAAGGCATCACCATCTCAACTGAGTTACTGCTTGTACTTCTTGATATTCAGGCTGAAATAGAGGGGAAAGATGTGTACAAAACAAAGATGATTGAGCTCCCCACCCAGCCCCACATGTTTGTCACTTCTTGGAGCAAAGTCACATCCTGTCAGCATCTGTTGTACTGTGCCAACGTGATGCAAGGGTCTTGGAAAGTTCTCATCTCTATTCCATATAGCCACCTGGCTGAGAAACGGTCTTTCTTTTAGACAAGGAATAGGAGGCTTTGCCAAGTGCCATACATCAAGTGGAGCTGAGGTGGTGTTCCTGCCTCCCTGTCCCTACTGCAGATCTAGTCTTTTCATAGCCCCAAGAACTGTAGGAACTCAGAGGAACTCCATCTCATAGATAAAGTCTCAATGTCCTTGACCTCAGCTAGTACTGATGGCACCAGACACACACCTTTGCTGATGTTCATTTTAAGCCATTGTCCAAGAAGATGGTAAGATGCTCTGGCCCAGAGAAGAGTCAGGGGAAATCTAAATTTAGGCTTAAGGATTTGGACAGACTGCTTGAAACTCTGGTTCCTGCATAGCCCACGTTAGGTCACTTGCCACATCCTTTGTCACTTCCCTTTAAAATCTACTGAGTCTCCTGACAGCATCGGCCATTTCTCCAGGCTTCTTCCTCCATCTAGTTCACTGTCTCCCTCTCTGGCTGTTTTTACTTTCTAACAGCAAGCCTGGTGCCCTGCCCAGACCTCTTTCCAGGCTGGAGATGCAGCCTAGCTGCCATGAGAGATGCTGACAGCTCACTGGGCACCAGGGAAGGGGTACCTTCAGCCTTACCCTCCTGTGGCTTAACAGGGACTACCACAGGGCAAGTAAGGTCAGCCCTGTCTCAGGGTGGGAACAGCTCAGGGGCAACTTCTCTGCAGAATTCCCTTAGTACCAGTCTCTTGCTGAGACCATGTCCTCACCCCTTTCTTCTCTGCCCTGTCCCATGTCCCTCACTGACCTTCTGCTGAGGGCACTCCCTCAGCTAGCCACTTGACTAGAATCCCCATCTTGGTCCTGCTTCTAGTGACCCTAATCTATCACAGATTCCTTATGTTCGCACCAGTAAGTAAAGTTTTCCAACATCAGGGCATAAAGAGGTTTTCCATTTTACTTCATTTTCTCCTCTTTTCTCCTTCTACCACTTTCAAGGCACTGGTCCTGACCTGGGAAGGTTCTCTATCACCTGTCCAGACCATCTTTTGTGTGCCATGGAGGCAGGTGGGCCAGCAGTAACCTAGTTCTTAGACTCATGGGGCTTTCATGGGTACCAGGAGTGTTCTGAGCACTGGACAGGCAGTACTCATGGTGTCCCCTTTCAGATGGGACACTGATGAACAGAGAAGCTGGGTCACTAGCTTGAGGTGATGAAAGGAGACTTGACTTGTGGTGGTGAACACACAACAGACGATGTATTATAGAATTGTACACCTGAAACCTATATAATTTTATTAGGCAATGTTACTGCAATAAACTCAATAAAAATAAAAACAAAGAATAGAAACCACTTAAATATCCATTAATAAAGGACTATTAAATTATAGCACAGCTGCACCCTGAAAGACTAGACATCCATTAAAATGAAGAAATGGCTCTGATCTGGAACAATTTATGAAGTATATTAAGATATTTTTAACAACTACAGAAGAGTATGTCTAATATGCTACCATCTTGTGTATATTAGAAAAAGATATGTGTTTGTGCGTATATGTTCTGTTTGTGCACACATGTGCTTGTGTGCACATATGTGGATATGCGTGGACATGCATGTATGCACATGGATATGTGTGCATGCATGTGTGGAACAGGTAATAATGATTAGCTTTTGGTTGAAGACCTTAGGAATTTGGGGATAGGCCTGAGGTGTGCATACTACTTTCTAAATTTTTAATACACAAATCATATTTTTGGTGTACTACAATCCTTTAAAGAAAAGTAGCATGAAATAAAGCAATCATACTCATTGCCTACTGAAAAATCAGAGACTAGTATAATCCCTTTGGAATGTGGAATAGCAGCACCATGTAGGAGGACACTGCTGAAGATGTAAGGGGTTTCCTCTCTGCTCTACAAAGACAGGGGATAGACATGCATCTTAGAGTCCCAGGGAAGGTAAATAAAATTAGGGACACTAACTGGCTTTTGGCTAGAGGAAAGATGGTCATCACCTTGGAGATGACCAGGGCAGCCACAATAAGCAAGGTAGGCAAGAAGTCCTATGTTCTGGAAAGTGGGTGAAATGAATGGAGTGAGGATTGTGGAGTAAGGATTAATAGGGAGTTGCCTGGGGCCTGGAGAAGGACTGGTTGGTAGTTCCCATGAACTACCATCTGCATGAGGCAGAAGTCAGTTCTGTTGTGTGCTCCTGGGGTGTTTGGGGCCTGGAAAAGGAGCACAGAGTACTTCCCAGCAAAGGGATACAGGCCCACTCCCTCCGGATTCACAGAGCCCAGGTGGGGAGCAGTGCTGGGGTATGGCATAGGTTTGTCTGTGGGTGGAGTTCAGCTTCCAGAAGCAATCTCTCAGGGCTGAAGGAAGCAGAATCCTCTAGGATCCCTTGCTCTTGGGGTTGGAGCCAAATTGATCTCTATTTGGACTGTGGAAGTCTCAAGATTTTCTCCAATGTTTAAAACCATGCCATGTTTGATATATGCAAAATGCAGTAACACGTCTCCATAATCCAGTCTAATAATGAAGACATACATCTGACATCTTTACACCTGCCTGGGAGATCCTTCCCCACTTATCCCCTGCCTCCCCCTACCATTAGATAACCACATCTCTTTCCTCCCATTTTAAGAATAGTATCTCAAACAATACATTGGGGATTTTTTGTGATACAGTGTTGTATCATACTACATGAAACTTTCTTTTTCACTCAATGGCAAGTTGTTAAGAGTCACACATAGTTGTTGTTCACTTAAGTCATTTAATTTTCACTGTATAATACTCCACAATTTGTCCTCTGCTTCCACTAAACATTTGGTTATTTCTACTTTTTGCTATTGTGGACGATACTGCTCTGAGCATTCCTGCCCCATTCCCTGGTAATGTTGTCCCCAGAGAAGAGTTATTGACTAGAGGGTTTCTGAACATTCACCCTTACCAGTCAGCTCCACACTGTTTTCCCAAGTGGTCCCATTGCACATGGGCACAAGTAGCTTACAGAAAGAAGCTCCTTTAGGTCTACCATTATAATGGCAAGCAGGTCTGGCTGCTACAAAAGGCAAAAGTTGAGAGGCAGGTGCTGATATAAAGGAAAGTGGCTTATTTGCAGGTGCTGGCCATCTGAAAGATGGGGGACTCATGTCTCAAAGCCCAGCTCCTGGAAGATGGGGGACTCAGGTCACAAAGCCAATCTCCACCTCTCAGTGGAAGCAGAGATTTTTATAAGGAAGGAGAGGATAACAAAACAAAGAGATCAAGGGAGGGGATTGCAAGTTCTCTACATGCAGACCAGCACAGTCACTTCCAATAAGCCAAGTGATGGTCCAGTGTGCCTCATCCTTATTTATTCATCATGGCTTCATGTTGTCCTGGCTCCATGGTTGAAGATCAGTAAATCTCATGGGGCTAGGATGCCTCAAGGTAGGGGTCTGTATATTTTGAAGTTACTTCCTCTGATTCTTATACAAACATGCTGTTCATCTACAAGCTACATATTAGTCAGCATCAGCACTTACAGAAACAATGTCAAAAGAATGATGGGGTGGGTAACAACTTCCCACTGTTACACCATCAGGCAACACTTTGCCATGGTCTACTGCTTAGGAAACAAAGGAGAGCCTGCAGGGCTCCTCCAGCTGGTGCAGCAAAGTTGACTGCTCTCTTGGTAGAAAAAGCTCATACTTGTCCTAGAATCCAGTCATAAAATGTGCATTGTCTTCAGTGGTTCAACCCCTGCAAGTTTATTCTAAAGAACATGAAGAAAGTAAGGAACTACTTGTTTTGGCCTATGTGTTGAGTGTTTCTATGTATTCAATGTCCTCAAAGAAGAAATGGGCAATAACCTAACTGTTCGCCAACAAAGGAATAGCTTTGCAGTATTCTCTATGTGAAATTATTCCAGAAACATTAGAAACAATCCTGAAGCCCATTTAGCAACATGGGGCACATGGACCAGGCATTTAAGAGCAGCTACCCATACCCTTGATTGTCCTCATGCCATAAGCACAGTTAACAAGAATCAACATATGGTTGACGCCTCCTAAAAACAGGTAGTCAGGGGTCAACCAGCCTTCTATGAAGTGAATTGCTCCCTCCACAGACCACATGGAAGAGGGCTATGTCCTAGGGGCGAAGGAACAACAGGGGAGAAGGAGCCTGCGCCACCACCAGTGGCTCCGTGGAGCAGCCTTCCCACCAGTTCTGGCTATCTTTCCCTGGACAAGACAGACCACCTTAACCTCACTGAAGATGCCATCACTGAGCCTTTGTCACAGGCATCCTAGTGAGAGAGCTATGGTATCACTGGCAAAAGCACTGCCCTGATACCTGGGACTACTGACCTCTCAGAGTGTTTTGGTGACACAATGTGAGCAAAATTATTCCAAGGCCAGGGCCTCGCCTTTATTCCAAGGCCATTTGGCCAGTTGCTGATATCAGCAGATGCAGTTGGCTGCAATTCTGAAATTGAATATGGCATGAAGTAGTGTTATAAAAAAAAGATACAGGGATTTTACTGTAGCAAAATTTTAAATCATGAAACTATGCTTCCCTGGAAACTTCCTGGATGGCAAAGCCACAAAATAAAGCTGAAAAATAAAACAAAACAAATGAAAACAAACCAACATTACTACAAAAATCTTGATCCCCTCCCCTGAAAAATCCCTAAAAAGCAAAAAACCATTGACACTTGGCTTAAACAAGTCTTTGTAACCCAATCCTCCTTTGGGAAGGGTGTTGACCAGTACTACCCAGTTCTGAGAGACTGGAACACTGAAAAATATGACAATTGTCAATAAATTAAAATGTCATATGATCCTCAGTTCACACTCTTAATCCCTTTAGGAACTGGTTTTAATAGAAAAATAACACATCTGCAGAGGGTGACAGATTATGAACCCACCTGGGTACCCTCAGGTCTTGTCCAGCTCTTTTTGTAAGACCCTGTCTTTCTCAGGTCATCCCATGGCCCAACCAGGACCACACCACTGGAGGGCAAGCAGTAAGTCTAATCTATGAGGAGACACATTCTGGTGCAGCCAGATGGGAAACAAGTCAGAGGGCCAGAGCAGAATACCCCAAGGCTGGTGAGGTGAGGATCAAAGAAGCACTTCCAGTGTGTGCAGGCCTGGGCTGTGGGTCCTGCACTCATGGAAGAGGTGAGGGCTATTGTGGTCAGGGTAGAGCTAAGCATGTGACGTTGAGTGCACGCAAACTCAGACTGCACAGGAGACATCCAATGGGGAGCGAGACTGTGGAATGCCTGCCCCAAATGATAGAGTGACAAGTATCAGCACTCAGGAGGCTCTGAAGGGATGATAGCTGATGGTATGATGGCAAAAGGTGACTTCTAATTGTGATGCATCTAGGGTTTGACATCTGGATGGGAGTTAACTTTCAGCAAACAAGACATATCAGTGGCCATGTGGGCGCCGAGTGAGCTCGGCACAAAGATGTGTTATGGAAGCAAATGCCTAACAACTGAGCATGAAATGGCATGTAACAAACATGGGGTGTACACAGCTCCAGAGGGAGTATGTGGGTAACAGGGATTTGTAAGAAAGATGGTAGGCTCTGGGTGTGCTGACAGGACCAGCCTCTCCCTCCTTAAGCCTAGCTCAGCATGGTATGGCTGCGGTCCAGGGTGTCTTGGTAATCGTCCAGGCCCCAGGTTTTCTACATCCCTCCGGTGGGGGGAGGCTTCATGAGGAGCTCAGTGACAGCCTCTTCCTAGGTCCGAAGGAGGTGGCTGCTGCTAACCCACACTGAAAGAACCTATGGACATAATGCGGGGAAGCTCTGAGAAGATCATACTGAAGGACTTGGGCAGGCTCCTGAGAAGGAGGGAACAAAGGGTCAGCCTAGAGAAGGAGAGCATCATAAGGAGGGTAATACCATAGCAAAGACTGGGGCATGAATGTTGCTAAGAGGCCAGTCTCTGACTAGCCTAGCCTCCACAGGTCACCAAGGCACTCACAGGTCTTCACCATAGCGTGTGGAGGTACCACAGCTGGTATGGCCTCATTGCTGCCAAGCTGCCCTTCCTCAGTTGTATTCTGATTCCTGTTTTTCAAAACTTCAAGCATACCCTGCCCTGGTCTTCCCAAAGTCCTGGCATTTTTATTTATCATCCAAAGACACTCAGAAGGGACATTATATATTCAACTAGTCACTAAGGAGACATTCAGTCCCTCCTAAGGGACTCCTATGGCTGGCTGTCTCCCCAAAGCTAGAAGGGTGCATCCTCACCGTCAAGTACCCAACACATACTGCAAACCACACACACACACACACACACACATACACACACGTGCGCTCAAATGGGGCAGCCCAAGGCCCAAGGCTCCACTGAGCTGGTTTGGCCTTTAATCTTTGGCCCAGGCAGAGTGAAGGGTTACATTTTTCTCAGGTTGTGACTGTTTTCCTCATCCTACAATTCAGCACCCTCCACATGATGCACTGCCTCCATACACTATTCTCCATGTAACTCCTCACACTTGTGTGCTGCTGTGAAGGTAATCAATCTCTTATCTGATTTTCATAACCACCTGTCATTCTTAGGCCATCTGGTAACAGTAAAAACTGACAGAGACTCAGTGCGATGCCAAGATCAGACAGCCCCACAAACCCCAGAGCAAATGGCAAAAACTCCAAACTGTCAGAAAGTAACAAAACATTTATTTCAATTATTGGTATATGAGCTCCCCCGTTCATCAAAGTTCTACAAAACCTGCCATCATATTGCATCCTGGGCTCTGTGGGCACACAGAGACCACCTAGCATCTGGCCAGGGCCAAGCCAGCAAGGGGAAAGGTGGCCCTGCTCTGTGATTGGCAGAGTGAAGGCAGCTTATAGCTGGCTCTGTGCCATGCCCATGGGTAAGGATGGCCCCAGCCTGAGTCCCTGCAGGGAAGGGCTTCTCTCCTTGGCCAGGGCTGTTCTTAACAGGGTGGGTGAGGTGGGGAGGGTACTGGGATGGGCCACAGGCTGCCTTGAGCCAGCATTCTGCTGTTGCACCATGGGCAGGTTCAGGGACAGAGCTGACCAAAAAAAGAAAAAAAAAGAAGGCCTCTTTGCAACTTAAAACGCTATCGTCCAGTCCTCACCTACCCAAGGATCCTAGGGAAGAATCGGCAAGCTAGAGTAGTTAGAGGAAGCAAGCATCAAGCAGCGGCAGGGCAGGTGGCAAGCACACAGTTGTACAGCACCTAAGGTACGTTGCACCCAAACCTGGCCAGGTGTGGGTGCAACGTACCAATGCAGTACCAATGCCAGCCCAATGCAGTGGTTATGAGAGTGGGGTACCCAAGACCCATCAGAAACTCACATTCCCGATGCCCAACTCCCAGCCCTGACCTTGGAGCCTTCAAAGTGTTCCAGGCCCGCAGGGGCACTGAAAGCTAGTGCAGTCGCAGGTAAGAGGGTGCAGAGTAGTTGAAGAGCAGAAAGTCCATCCTGTAGAGATCAAAGAGGCGTCGCTGGTAGAAAGGGCTGATGTCCTGGAAGAGGCGAATGGCCTGGTCGTGCATGGTGGCTGCCCTGGCACGGGATGGTGGTGCAGGGAAGCGCAGGTCAGGTGTGCCCACCAGGCCCAGCACAAAGGCCGCATCCTCTGCTAGGGTCTCGAACTTGCCCACAACATCATAACGCAGGCGACACGGGTGGCAGAGCGCGTGGACGCGCTCCCAGTGCTCATTGAAAGGTTCCTCACGGCGTGTGCGTGGGTCCAACACGTAGGCCAGGAACTCAGCAAAGCGCACGTCGTGGCCGCGAGCCAGCGCTTCCGGCTGTGGGCGGGGCCGAAGGCGCCGCACGATGCGTGTGCCGTACTGCCGCTGGAAGGCGGCGCTGTAGGGCTGCACGAACTTATTGTAGTAGGCGGAGGCTAGGCGCTCGAAGGGCTCCCGCACGAAGACGAAGGCCAAGTAGGTGCGCAGGCGCCGGTTGATCTCGTTGGGTCCGAAGTCGGCCAGAGATGGCAGACGGCCTGGTGCATGTGCCTCGTGTGCGGGGATGGCTTGGGGGTCCTGGCCCCCGGGGCTGCTCAGTGCCAGCATCACACGCTTCCAGTTGGTGCAGGCCACCTTGGGCACATAGCAGTAAAGTAGGCCGTGTGCGTCATCCACCAGCACGTGGCGTAGGTCCTCGGGCTGCAGCAAGCGCTGCCGGCGTGTGTAGCGGCTGCAGGCGCGGCGCAGCAGACTGCGCCGCTCCCGATGCACCTCAGCCAGGGGTGAGCTTGGACCCTGTGAACGACAGGGGTCGGGGTCAGTGCTGCTGCCCAGTGACGTGTTAGCTGGAGACAGGCAGCAGATAGGGGTCCTGGACTGGGACCCCAGCGCTACCACTGATCACTGTATATGATTAGCGGCTCAGGCATTTGTCCAGGACCTGGATTTGGGGGGAATGAATCTAACTTTGTACAGGTATGTGAAACGATGTGACTAGTCACTTGTTGGACATTCAGGTCTGAGGAGGTCCTGATAACAAATATGAAATGGTCAGAGTAAGCCTGATAAAGAGGTATAACTTCAAAGTACCCACCGCGAGTGCAAACTGAGTATCTGCTGTTTACTAGAAGTAGTATAGTGTCTAAGAATGGTGGCTTTAATTCCATATAGAGTTGAAAATGCAGCTACTTGCAAGCCATTGGGATATTTTTAATCATATAATTAGTTAATTCTGTATTTATGAATTGGCATGTTCCTTTGGGTCTTGATTTCTTTATCCCACCCAGTCCTATCCCCGCACCCCGTGCACAACAAATTATAATGTCAGTACTTGGGCAGGAAGCCTGTCCTCTGTAAGTGTATTACTCCTCTGTAAAATAATAACATCCAGCATTCATCTTGTACTTACTGTGTACCAGGCACCTCACTATGGCCTTTACAACTCTGTGAACTGGGTACTATAAGGAGGTCACTTGGGCCCAGCCTTTCCTATCCCTCCACAGCCATACCAACACACAGGCCAGTACCTCCAGCAATCCCCCCTTCCTTTCCTCAAGTTTTTTCTGCCCTCAACAAGGTTTTCACCTCCAATAGTAATACTCCAAACCCCCTGCCCCTCTCTTTGGTGTTTTTTTTCTTTTCTGAGTTCTTAGAAAAAAAGTGTTTTTAATTTCTAAAAATTGCTTTAAAACCCTTTAGGTCATAAGACAATAAATATTGGTGAGGATGTGGGAAAGTGGAACTTTATTCATTGCTGGTGAGAAAGTAAAATGGTATAGATGTTGTGAAAAGCCATTTGGCAGCTCCTCAAAAAAAGTAAACACATGATCCAGCAATTCCACTTCTAGGTACATACCTAAAGTAACTGAAAACATAAGTTACACAAAAGTTTGTGCACAAATGTTTATAGCAGTGTTATTCAAAATAGCCAATGAGTGGAAACAACCCAAATGTCCATCGACTGGTGAGTAGATAAATAGTATATATGTGTCTATCCATACAATTAAAAGGAATGAAGTTCTGATACATTCTAAAACATGGATGAACCTGGAAAACATTATGCACACTAAGTAAAAGAAGCCAGACGTAAAAGGCCACATATATGATTCCATTTACAAAAAATGTCCAGAATAGATCCATTGAGACAGAAAGTAAATTGGTGGTTGTCAGGGACTGGGAGTGGAGAATATGGGGAATGACTGCTAATACGTACTGGGTTTCTTTTTGGAGTGGTGGAAATGTTCTGAAATTAGATGGTGGTGATGGTTGTGCTTCCTTGTAACTATACTAAAACCACTGAATTGTACACTTCAGAAGAATGAATTCTGTGGTATGTGAGTTATATCTCAATTAAGAAAAAGCCTTCAGAATGTTTCCATTTCAGAGGATGCCAAAGCAGCATCTGAAATAGCAGGACACTATACACTCTGTGCCCACATGAGAATATCTGACATTGTTGGGTGGGGGTCGGGGGAGTGAAGAATAGACTGCATGTGTGGGCATATGTGCATGTGCCTTTAAAAATATCCTGCAGACATCCAAGATATTTTAAGTGAAAAAAGTTAAAGAAAGAACAGGATTTAGCCTGACACATTTGGGTTTAGAAAAGGTAGTGAAGGAGCCCTGGCCAGGTAGCTCAGTTGGTTAGACCATCATCCCAATATGCCAGGGTTGTTGGTGTGATCCCCAGTAAGGACAAGAATGAACCAATGCATAAGTGGAATAACAAATCAATGTTTCTCTCTCTCTGTCTGCCTTCCCTTCTCTCTAAAATCAATTAAAAAATTTTAAAGGGTAGAGAAAGAAATAAAAAATCATGTTTCAGGCCCTGGCTGGTGTAGCTCAGTGGATTGAGTGTGGGCCTGTGAAGCAAAGGGTCACTGGTTCGATTCCCAATCAGGGCACATGCCTGAGTTGTGGGGCAGGTTTCCAGTAAAGGGCATGCAAGAGGCAACCACACACTGATGTTTCTTTCTCTCTCTCTTCCCCTCTCTAAAAATAATTAAATAAATTCTAAAAAAATGTTTCAGAAAGGATGAATTGTGGGTAGTCTCTCTTTTAGATATATGCTGAAATAATCACAGGGTTAACAAGGCTGGGATTTCAAAGAAAACAGGTAAAAGTTGAGGGGTCAGTATGAAACAAAAATGGATAAGAATCATTGTTCAGAGTGGGTGATGGGAATGTGGGTGTTCATTGTACTATTCTCTCTACTTCTGCATATGTTTGAATTTTTCAGAATGAAAAGTTAAAATTGAGAGAACAACAACATATGTACCTGGAGGTGAGATTTTGAAAAAGTAACATAAGCACATGGTAGAGCATTCAATGTTCTCACAGGGAACTGGTTGATTCCAGGGGTGATGGGAGGCCATTGTGGGAAGGAAAGGTGCTCTTCACTGTAAACTCTTTGGGAGTGTAGAATGCTCTACAGTGCTTAATTACTTTTTCAAAAATATTACTGTGGGGGTGGTTGCCAAGTTCAGACATGGCTGTAGGGGGGCCTGAGGGGACTTAGAGGATTGCATTCCCACACTGTAAGGCACTGACTCACAGGATTGACCTCAGAAACCTGGCTCCATGTGGGTGCCAGGAGAGGACTGTAACCAGGGGCCCCACAGCCAAGCTCTGCATTCAGCTTCCAGACAACCCAACATGTTCCTTGTGGCAGGGAATGTTGGCCATCCACTTACTTTGTCAGTTTCCTTCCTTCCTTGCCAGAAAACCAACTATGTTAGGCCATGTAGCCAACCTGAGAAGGAAACAGTCACACCTTCGTTAAAGTGATGGGTTCAGAGTGGGCATGTGGCCCGTTTCTGGCCAAGGAGATGTAAAGGGAAATCTGCTGGATGGCTCCCAGGGAAGACTTTCCTTCAGGAGAAAAAGTGAGAGCTCCTGAAGGAAGACTACCTTTTGTTTCACCTCTACCCTGCTTAGCATGTTCTCCTGTGAGGAGATGTCAGGGCCCCAGCATTCATCATACAGCCATAAGGCAATGAGGCTGTCACAGAAGCCAACATCCACAGGATGTGAGTGGACTGCTGCTGTCCATGGGAAGGCCGGTCTCTGAGTATCACAGGGGGCACACATTGACTATCCTAGTGGCTTAATGTAGCCTCAATCAGCTTTTCTGTTGTTTGTAGCCCCGTGAATACCTAGATAGTCAATGCTATCTCCTTTTTACAGGTTAGAACACTGAGGCTTAGAGGAAATTAGTGGTCTACAGCTCTCTGGTAGGGAAGCTCCAGCTTGGTTCCCTTGGGACTCAGAAGTCAGAGCTGTGCCTGCTGGTCTGGAGCTGCATCCAGCTGCAACACCCTCATCCCTCCCAGCCCAGCTATACTCAACTACTTGGGTTTTAGCCTGGCTCTAGTCCCTATGACTTCTGTGATATTCTCAAGGTCCTTAGCCTCCCTGTGCTTCTGTTTCCTCATCTGTGAACAGGGATAACAACAGCCCCACCTTTTAGGGTAGTTGAGAGGACTAAGCAATTTCACAAAACTAGAGAGCCTGGTACACAGTTAGCACTTATTGGCCAGATTGTTTTCATTATTATTATTTCTCCAGCTGCAAAGTGATATGGTTCTAGGGTCTTGACACCCTAAGGTCACTGGGTTCTCAGGCTATGAGGGGGCTGAGCCAACCCTATCTGTCCCTCAAAGTCTATGCAGCTAGTAGAACCAAAGGGCCTGATGACAGCCTGGCCTTCCCTCAGCTTGCTGTGTTGCCCAGGGAAAGCCAGTTACCCTCTCTGAACAAAGGCCTACCCACCTGAAACCCAAGGACATGACAGATGAGTTCCACTTGCCCCTTTGGCTCAGTCCTTGGGAATTCAGTGAGCAGCACTTTCCCAGACACAGTCTTATTCTCTCTGGCTTAAAACCTTCCATGGCTCCCTATAGTCTTTGCCCCACTTACCAGGCCACAAGAGGCCACTGTCCACCCCTGGCTCACCTTGCCATACCTTCTTCTGTCTTTTGCTCATCTCCAGCTATTTGACTCCTACTGTTTGCTTCTTAACTCATCCTCTGCAGGTCTCAGCTGCAATGTCCCTTTCTCAGAGAGGGTCAAAACTAGGAATCTCCTAGTAGAACTTTCATTGTACCTTATACTTTCCCTTTAGACATAAATCAGTCACAAGTTAGTGGAGGTGGTGATCAGTTAATGTCTTCCTACCCTGGGCTGGACTGTCAGCTGCACAAGGTCAGGAAACCAGCCTACCTGGCTGCAGCTGGATCCATAGGTTCCTAAGCATAGTCTGCATACAGTAAGTACTCAACACATGCTGCCTGAATGGGTGTCCCTGAGTGTGGCTGTCTGGGCATATGTGAGCCAGGGGTGTGGCTCTCATTGAGGTGCAACTATGTGTGTATTTGGGGTAGTGTGTGGTACTAGGCTGCCAAAACAGAAGAGAGGTCCATAGACCAGCAAGCTGCCTGGTCCATTGCCTAAGAACAAGTAAGGCAGGGGCTCCTTCATGTTTCCCTTTTATAGCTGGTACTAAATTTAATTACTGTGTATCCACTAGACTGTTAACTCTCTGAGTGCAGGCTCAGTGTGTGTTTTACTCTCTTTCATATCTGCAGTACATAGAACTGGCACAGGCTAGGCCCAGTCTATTGTTGAGAGGATGATGGATGGGGTTGGGGTTGGTGGAGATACCAGCTCTCTCGGCTTGTCCCTGAGATTTTCCCTTGTCACATCCCCAGGCATTCTAGTTTCTGAACAGAGCCTGGATTTGCAGAGGATGATTCTCCGTGCCCATGTGGGTTCCAGTCTCAGGACAGCCAGTCTACACTGGGGCTCTCAGGTTCCCATGTCTGGAGGAAGAAGGTGTGGGAGGGTCCACCTACCTGGTCCAGGTCATAGAGCATCTGCAGGGGACTCCTCCTCTTCCCACCAAGCCAGCCAGAACCCAGGACCCTGTTTTCGGAATCTGTGGAGCATAAAAAGAGAGGTGTTATCACTCCAGCAGACAAACTGGCTTTGGCATTGGGGTAGGGGGCTTGAGCAACTCACCTAGGGCAGAGGTAATCCATCTCTGAGAATCAGTTTCCCTGCTGTCCCACCTGCCTCAGGATTTGGGGGGTGGGCAGTGGTGGAGTGTGGGGAAATACTGACAGGGCCCTAATCTATGCTTGGTGTCACTCCTGCTCCTATGTCCTGCCATCTAGAGCTGGAGAGTGCCAGGTGGGAAAGGATGAGAGGAAAGGTGGTACCCAGCCTACAGCACTCTGGGAAAGGCCTGCCCTTACCCATCCTCATCCTCTTCAATCTGCCCTTATCTCATGGCCTGCTCCTGCCCTGAGGGGCTCAAGAAGCTACTAGTCTGTCCAGAGAGGACTAGGCAGTGGTGGATGTGGCACAACCAGACTGCAGGCTCTCCTATTGACCACAATGAACTACAGCAGCCTATACTTCCCCTAGCAGTGTACATGCTTCCTCATGGTAAATACAGCTTTAGCTGCCCCCAGACTGGATGCCCCTGAGGGCAGAAATAGTATCTGCCTGTCTCAGTGCTGAATTCCTTAATCTTCCTAAAACTATCAAAAACACAGCTTGCTAAGTTTATTATTCACTCAAAATGTGTTTTAAGAGCTATCTTCTTAAACATATTTAATTAATATAAGTATATTCTTGGTAGTATAATCAATACAGGTGAGGAAAGGTTCAAGACCTTCTTGATCATATTTTTCTTAAATATGATTATACTTATTAATAAACTCATGAAGTACAACATAATCTTTACAAAATCACCAAAATTGGCATATTTTTAACCTGCTTGGCTATGAAGAAAAAATGAAGACTCAAATTACTAAAAACAGAAACAGAAAAAGGTATATTAGTACTAAACCTTAAAGAAATAAGAAAGGATTATAACAGTATAATATTAACAATTGTGTAAGAATACATGAAATAGAAAATTCATGTATAAAATGGAAAATTCCTAGAAAAACACAAATGCCTAAAATTGACTCAAGAAGAAATACAAAATTTTAGTATAACAAGTAAAGAGATTTAATTAGTAATTTTTAAAAGGAAGCCCTGTTAACAGACTAGTAGGATAGGCAGAGAGAGACATGAAATGGTCTGATCCAACAACTGCCTGTGGAAGTTCAGAACTGGGAGGGATATGTCAGCTGAAAGGTAATCAGTGAGGAACTGGAGGGTCCCAGTCCCATGCAAGAAGAACATGTGACTATGAAAATCAGTGGGGACTCTTTCTGGGTGAGACAGAGGGCTTCTGTAGACCCAGGAATCCTCTTAAAAGGCCCAAGCACAGACTCACTCACAAACCCTGGCCCTAAGCTCCAGTGAAGGGACAGCAGCTAGAAAAGCACCAGGGACACATGGGGAAGAACTGAATTGTCTGGCTTCAGGGTAAGGGCTGGAGGGGCAGGTCAGTGTTGGCAGGTGCCATTGTTACTTTGTTGAGCCCTCCTCCTACCTTCACAGCTGGCAAGTGCTGGCAGGCACTGTTATTCCTTTTTGAGACCTAACCCCAGCCCCACCATCCTAAAAGGGCAGGCTGGTGCAAAATCTGAGTCTCCATCAACCTGCCTCACATCACTACCCCACCCTTGTCATTCCCTGAGACCCCACCAACCCAACTGGGCCATCTGCCTCTTTTAGTCACTGTTCCTTAAAAGCCATTGGCCTTGGCCTATGCTGCAAACTTTCCTAAAATATCTCAAAGGTCCAAAAACCTGAAATAAGCAGTGGTTGTCCCTCACATGACCTATTGCTCTTGATAAGTGGCTCTAATCCTAGCACCTGAGGCAGCCAACCTCAGTTACCATAGCCTTTCCCAGGCACCTCTAAGCAAAATACAGGCAGCTACCATCCAAAGACTACCTTGAGGCTCCTACCAGGTGGCCCTGTGCCAGGTATAGGCAGTAGCTGGTCTGGGCACATGCGAGAGCCCCTATAAAAAGGGTCTAGAACCAACAAAACTTGTGGCTGGATCCAGAACACACAGCATCAGCTAATTAGCTCCACAAATGATACACCCAAAGGGGAACTTGGCAAGCACCAGACCCCATTAGAGTGAATCCTGCTCCATGTGATCAGACCCCACACAACAGATCAAGGTCAGTCCTCACAACCTATCAGCCTGAGGGGCAATCCCTCCCACTGATGTGCCAAAGAGCAATCAAGGCTTAACTATAAAAGGAAGGCACACACAACCCACACAAGGGATACACCAGGAGCACCTAGTTCAGGTGACCAGGAAGACTGCACCACTGGCCCCCACAGGAAACCCGATACATAAGGTCACTCTACCAAGACGAGAAGATGTAGCAGATCTACCTAATGTATAGAAACAAACACAGGGAGGCCACCAAAATGAGGAGACAAAGACATATGGCCCAAATGATAGAACAGAATAAAATTCCAGTAAAAGAGCTAAACAAAATGGAGACAAGCAATCTACCAGATGCAGAGTTCAAAACACTGGTTATAAGGATACTAAATGCTCTCAGTGAAAACTTCTACAAAGAGAAAGGAAACATAAAAATTGAGATAAAAACATTAAAAAGAGCCAGTCAGAAATGAAGAATACAATAACTGAAATGAAGAGAGAATCAATAACAGTAGAAGGAATCAATAACAAATTAGATGAAGCAGAGGATTAAATCAGCAATTGGGAAGATAAGGTAGTAGAGAAAGACCAATCCGAACAGCAAAAAGAAAAAAAGGATGTTTTTTAAATAAGGATATTTTAAGGAACTTCTCTGACAGCATCAAGTGTAACAATATTTCATCCTAGAGGTAGCATAAGGTAAGGAGAGAGATCAAGGTGTTGAAAACATATTTGAAGAAATAATGCTGAAAACTTCCCTAACCTGGTGAAAGAAATAGATATATAAGTCAAGGAAGCACAGAGAATCTCAAGTAGCGTGAACCCAAAGAGGCTGACACCAAGACACATCATAATGAAAATGCAAAAAGTTAAAGAAAGAGAGAATCTTAAAAGCAGCAAGAGAAAAGCAGTTAATTATCTACAGTTAATTATCCCATCAGATTGTCAGTGAAATCTCAATAGAAACTTTATAAGCCAGAAGGTTTTGGCATGAAATATTCAAAGTGAAGAAAAGCAATGACCTACAACCAAGATTACTCTGCCCAGCAAGGCTATCATTTAAAATTGAAGGAGAGATAAAGAGCTTCCCAGACAAGAAGAAGCTAAAGGAGTTCATTGACACTAAGCCAGTATTATAAGAAATATTAAAGGAACTTGTTTAAAGAGAAGAAAAAACAATCAAAATATAAATAAGAATATGGTAATCACTATATATTTATCAATAATTATTTAAGTAACCGTATTAAATGCTCTGATCAAAAGACATAGAGCTGAATG
Organism: Tonatia bakeri; assembly: GCA_004024845.1. NCBI lineage: Eukaryota > Metazoa > Chordata > Mammalia > Chiroptera > Phyllostomidae > Tonatia > Tonatia bakeri. The sequence goes on along the minus strand of PVIA01008403.1, from coordinate 53,337 downwards.
GATAAGAAGTCCGTACATATGCTGCACTTCAGACTGACACACAAAGCCTGATATTAAATGAATAGAAAAAGATATTTCACGCAAATGAAAAAAAGCTGGGGTAGCAATATTTATATCAGACAAAGTAGGCTTTGAAACAAAGGGTATAACAAGAGATAAAGAAGGAATTTCATAATGATAAAGGGATAAATCTAACAAGAGAATATAATACTTGTAAACATTTTCAAAACAACAAAGGAGCACCTATATATATAAAACAAGTAACTACTGACATAAATGGAGAGGTCAATGGTAATATAGCCATAGTAGGGTCCTTTAATACCCCATTGACATTAATAGATAGTCCACACTGAAAATCAACAAGGAAACAGCAGTCTAAAATCACACATTAGACCAAATGGATTTAATTGATATTTTTAGAACAATACACCCAAAAGCAGCAGAATATACATTCTTTTCAAATGCTCATGGAAGAATTTCCAGGATAGACAACATGTTAGTTCCCAAAACAAGGCTCAGTACATTTAAGAAGATTGAAATCATATCAAGCTCTTCTCCAATCACAAGAGTATGAAACTGGAAATCAATTACAAGAAGAAAAGCTAAAAACACACAAGCATCTGGAGGCTAACTAACACACTATTAAACAATGAATGGGTTAATGATGAGATCAAGAAAGAAATCAAAATATACCTTGAACAAATGAAAGTGAAAACAGAATGACCCCAATTCTATGACACACAGCCAAAGAGGTTCTAAGGGAAATTCATAGAATATAGGCCTACCTTAAGAAACAAGAAAAATCTCAAACAAGCAACCCATTGTTACACCTAAAGCAATTAGAAAAAGAACAAAGCCTAAAGTGGGTAGAAGGAAGATCTTGGAAGAAATAAATGAAATACAGTATAAAATATAGGAAATTGTTTACCTTTGAGAAGATAAACAATAACCACACTCTTAAAGAGGAAAAGATAGAGGGACCAAATAAATAACTCAGAAATGAAAGAGAAGAAGTGATAACTGATACCACAGAACTACAAAGGAAATAGTCTGAACAATTTTATGCTAACAGACAGGACAACCTGGAAGAAATGGATAAATTCCTAGATACATATAACCTTCCAGGAATGAATCAAGATGAAACAGAAACACTAAACAGAGGGATAACTACTAATAAAATGGAATCAGTAACAACAACAACACCAACAACAAAACCTCTCAACAAACAATAATTCTGACCAGATGTCTTCAAAGGTGAATTTTACCAACCATTTAAAGAAAAATTAACATATATCCTTCTCAAACTCTTCCCAAAAAATGAAGAGGAAGGAAAGCTCCCAAGCTCATTATATGAGACTAGCACTACTCTGATGGCAAGACCCAACTAAGACATTAGAGAGAGAGTGAGGGAGAGAGAGAGAGAGAATTATACATAATGTCCCTGATAAACATAGATGTAAAAATTCCTCAACAATGTATTAGTAAGCCAAATTCAGCAATACATTAGTAAGATCATACACCATGAAAGTAGGTTTTATTCCTGGATGCAAGATTGGTTCAACATCCATAAATAAATTTATGCAATAAACCACAAGGACAAAATAAAGAGTAAAAATCATATGATCACGTCAATAGATGCAGAAAAAGTATTTGTCAAAACCCAGAATCCATTTATCATAAAAGCTCTCAGCAAAATGGGAACAGAGGGAACATATCTTAACATAAAAGTCACATATGACAAACCCATAGTAAACACACTCAATGGTATAAAGCTAAAAGCATTTTCCTTAAGATCAGAAACAAGACAAGGATGTCCACTTTCACCACTTTTATTGAGAACAGTATTGGAAGACTTAGCCATTGGCAGTCAGACAAGAAGAATGGAAGGGCATCCAAATTGGAAAGGAAGAAGTAAAACTTCATTACTTGTAGATGACATGATACTGTATATAGAGGATCCTAAAATTTTCACTAAAAACTACCAGAACTGATAAATGAATTTAGTAAAGTAGCAGGATGCAAAATGCATTTCAGAAATTGGTTGCATTTGATACATCAATAACGAACTATCAGAAAGAGAAATTAAGAACACAATTCCATTTACAATTATACAAAAAAAAAAATCTAGGAATAAATTTAACCAGGGAAGTAAAATATCTGAACTCTGAAAACTATAAAATATTGAAGACAGAAGTTGAAGAAAATACAATTAATGGAAGTATGTAGCATGCTCATGGATAAAAAGAATTAACATCATTAAAAGGTCTATGCAATCTGAAGATTCAATGCAATCCCTACGAAAACACCAATAGCATTTTTCACAGAACTAGAACAAATAATCCTAAAATTTATATGGATCCACAAAAGACCCTGAACAACAAAAGCAATATTGGGAAGAAGAACAAAGTTGGAGGTATCACACTACCTCATATCAAAGTATACTACAAGGCCATAGCAACCAAAGCAATGGTACTGGTATAAAACAGACACATAGATCAGTGGGACAGAATAGAGTCCAGAAATAAACCCATACCTACATGGTCAATAAATCTATGACAAAGGAGGCAAGGACATACAATGGTGCAAAGACAGTGTCTTCAATAAATGGTATTAAGAAAAATGAACAGATATAAGCACAAAAATGAAAAGACCTCTTATACCATATGCAAGAACAAACTCAAAATAGATTGAAAACTTAAATGTAAGACTTGAAACGATAAAATTCTTAGAAGAAAACATAGGTGGTAAACTCTTTGACATCACTCTTAGTAATGGTTTTTGTGATATATTTCCTTGGGTAAGGGAATTTAAAAAGTAAACAAATGGGACTACATCAAAATGGGAAAACCATCAAAACTAAAACCACCCGACTGAATATAAGAGGATATTTGCCAATGAAACACCTAATAAGGGGTTAGTATCCAAAACACATAAAGAACTTATACAGCTGAACACCAAAAAACACACAATCTGATTAAAAAATTATCAAAGGAACTAAATACACATTATCTGAAGAAGATAAACAGATGGCCAATAGACATATGAAAAGGTGCTCAATATCACTAATCACCAGAGAAATGCAAGTTAAAAGCACAATGAGATATCACCCCACACCTGTCTGAATGGCTATCACCAGTAAACTAACAAACAACAAGTGTTTGTGAGGATGTGGAGAAAAAGGAACCCTCGTGCACTGTTGGTAGAATAGCCAACTAGTGCAGCTACTATGACAGACAGTATGAAGGTTCCTCAAAACATTAAAAATAAAACTATGATATGACCAAGCAATCTCACTTCTGGATATTTATCTGTCAAAATCCAAAACACTAATTTGAAAAAAATATATATATATACATCCCTATTGTTATTGCAATATTATTTACAGTAGTTGAGGTATGATACCAAGTGTCCATCAAGAGACAACTAGATAAAGAAAGTGCAGTACATATATACAATGGAATATTACTCTGCCATAAAAAGAATGGCATCTTAACATTGGCAACCTTATGGATGAACTTAGAGGGTGTTATGTTAAGTGAAATAAGTCAGAGAGAGAAAGGCAAATATCATATGATTTCACTTACATGTGGAATCTAAAACAAAACAAAACACATGAACAAACAGAACCGAAACAAGCTCATAGATACAGTGAACAAATTGATTGTTGCCACATGGGAAGGAGGTTGGGAGGGCTGGGTGAAAAATGTGAAGACATTAAGAAGTACAAATTGGCAGTTACAAAAGTTTCACAGCAATGTAAAGTATAGCATCAGGAAAATAGTCAATAATATTCTAGTAACTACACATGGTGCCAGGTTTATTACTAGACTTTTGGGGAGGAACATTTCATAAGTTATATGAATGTCTAACTCCTTTGTTATATACCTGAAACTAATATAGAGTATCAACTATAATTGGAAAATTAAAAAATAAAAAAAATCTTACAAATAAAAGCTCAGTATCAGATGGCTTCACTGGTTAATTTTACCAAGTATTAAAAGAAGAATTAACACCAATATCTTCCAAACTCTTCAAAAAGAAATAATAATCAGAAGGCATGAGTACACTTCACAACTCATTATATGAGCCCTGTATTACCCTGATATCAAAATTAGACAAGGCATTATGAGAAAACTACAGGTCAGATTCTCTTATGAATATGGATGTAAAATCCTCAACAGAATACTAGCAAATTGAATCCAACATTTAAAGTGTTATACATGATAACCAAGTAAGATTTATTCCAGGAGCATAAAGTTGGTTCAACATACAAAGTCAATCATGGTACTATGCTATAATACTGAGAATAAAGAAAGAAAACCACCCAGTTATCAATAGATGCAGAACAAACTGCACAAAACCAAATACTCTTTCAAGGTGAAAACACTAAACAAACTAGGAATCAAAGGAAACTTCATTAAACTGATAAAGGCTTTCTGGGAAAAAAACAATGGCTAACATATTTAATGGTGAAAGACTTGATGCTTTCCCTGTAAGACTCTTACTGAATGAACTCAGGTAGGGGCCCAGATACTGTTACCAAAATAAACCCCCTCCCCCAGAGTCTTTCTGTACTAGGTTCATCTTGCCAGCCATCAGGTGGGAACTGTGGCTCTCAATGCCAGAGTTTGGTAAAAAGGAAAGGAACTATTTATTCAAAAGTTATACAGGTTTAGAGTAATGGTGGAATGTTGCCAGTAAAATCCCAAAGTCCCTTTAAAACTCCCACAGACACACATACACAGTCCTGCCTTTCCCCTTTTGCCCAGTCAGACCAGTCAGACCAGTCAGGGGTACCATATCTCAAGAAAAGAAATAGAAGTTGGTAGCTGGGCTAGACTCCCGGTTACTCTCAGTGATCTGAGCTTGGCTGGGTAGGTCTCCCACAGTCTCCACCAACATTTGCTGTGTTGCAGCCATCTCCAGTTCTTAATCCAAAACCACATGGCACCTCCTCACATCCCATCAGTGAGAGTCCTTTCACCCCTTTTCTTCCCACATGGTCTCACATTATCCTCAGTCCCTCATTGTCTCTTGTTGTCTCTCCCCCTAGTCCTATATTGTCTCTCTCATTGTCTCCCGTTGTCTCTCATCCCACATGGCAGCCTGCCTTTAGTTTAAATCCCAGCCTGGAACCCTATTTCTGACTCTTCCCACAATCAGCTACACCTGCTTGCACTCCCACATTTTCAGCCTTTCTTGGCTGCCATAGTTAGTCTGGGCAGATGTGGTCCCTGCAGTGTGGAGTGAACCACTCCAAGCTCTCACTGAGGTGCTGTAACTAGAGGGAGCTGCCTCCCAGTTACATTAGGCATCAAAGCCCTGCCTGTCTCCCTAGGTAGCCTGCCATTAATATTCAAATAACTGTTTTTGCATAGGGGTATGAAGACTAGTCTGCTGTTATTGATATGCAAAATAACTCTCAATAGCCCTCCTCCATGTGTCCCATCCCCCAGCCAGATTTGTGGGGGTGGAGATATTGTATATTCCTGGACACCCCAAGTTCTGGACCCCATTATGAATTCCTCCTTTGGGGAGGCCTGGGGCATCCCAGACTATACCCTGTTACAAGATCAGGAGCAAGAGAAGGATGCCCACTTTTACCACTTCTATTCAACAATGTACTGGAGATTCCAGTCAGTGTAATTAGTCAAGAAAAAGAAATAAAATGCATCCAGGTTGGAAAGGAGGAATTAAAATTATGTCTATTAATAGATGACATGATCTTATACGTAGAGAAATCCTTAAGGAATCCACACACTATTAGAGCTATCAAGTTTATCAAGCTTATGGAATACAAGATCAATACAATAGTCACTTGTATATCTAAACACTAGTAATGAACAATACAAATATTAAATTTAAAAGTAACTGCATTTAAAATAACAAAAGGAATAAAATAATAAGGAATACCATAGAAAAGAAGCAGAAGACTTGTCACTGAAAACTACAAGACATCGCTAAAAGAAATTGAAGACCTAATGAATGGAAAGATATCCTGTGTTCATTAAAGGGGAGATTTAGTATTGTTACAGTCTCAATGCACTCCAAACTGATGTACAGATTCAGTGCAATTCTCATCAAAATCCCAGCTGCTTTTTTTTTTTGCATAAATTGACAATCCTTAAATTCATGTGGAAATTCAAGGGATTCAGGACATATAAAACAATCATGAAAATAAACAAAGTTGACTGGTTCACAATCCCAATTTCACAATTTACTACAAAACTAAGTAATCAGGATTGTGTGATGCTGGAATAGGAGAGACATACAGATCAATGAAATATAATTCAAACTTCAGAAACAAACACTTACAGTTATAGTAAATTGATTTTTAATTAGGATGCCAACATAGTTCAATAGGGAAAGAATAGTCTTTCAATAAATTATGCTGATAAACTTGGGTATCCACATATAAAGAATGAAATTGCCATAAATCATGTGCAAAAAGCAACTCAAAATGGGTCATAAACCTGGATACAAGGGCTAAAACTATGAGATTCTTATTAAAAACATAGATGAATATCCATGATCTTAGGGTCAGCAATGATTTCTTAGATATGACAACAAAAACTCAAGCAACAAAAGAAAAAACAGAGATACACTAGACTACAATCATGCATTGCATAATAATGGGGATGCCTTCTGAGAAATGTGTCATTAGGCAATTTCATCATTGTACAAACATCATAGTGTACACTTAGACAAACCTAGATGGTATAGCTTACTACCCACCTAGGATATATGGTACACCCTATTGCTCCTAGGCTATAAGCTTATACAGCATGTTAGTGTACAAAACAACATGATCAAATCAAGGACAAGAGAAATGATGCAATCCAGAAACACAGTAAACTGAGATGTAAGAGGCTACTGCTGGTGTAACACAGCATATTGTTTTTTATAGCAAACATGTTTTATAAGTAAAAAAGTATACTCTAAAATGACAATTAATTCTATTGTAGTAAATACAATAACCACTAACATGGTTGTTTATTATCATTATCAAATATTGTATACTATATATAATTTTGTGTGCTATGCTTTTATACAACCAACAGCACAGTAAGTTTCTTTAACCAGAATTGCCATAAACACAAGCAATGCATGTACTATGAAGTTATGACAGCTACAATGTCAGTAGGCTATAGGAATTTTTCAGCTCCATTATAAATTTATGAGACCACCATTGTTATGTGGGTCAACTGTACATCCACATTAAAAACTTTTATGCCTCAGAGGACACCATCAAAAAGGTGAAAAGACAACCCAGCAACTAGGAGAAAATATTTTCAAATCATATATCTGGTAAGGGACTAGTATCCAGAATATCTAAAGAACACCTACAACTGAAGAATAAAAGGCATAACAACATTCTTAAAATGAACAAGGAATGTACAATTTTTTAAATAGAGAAATGGACATTGCTCCAAAGAATACAAATTGCTAACAGAACATGAAAAGATGCTCAACATCACTAGTCATTAGGGAAATGCAAATCAAAACCATGATGAGATATATCTTCTCACCCACTAGGATGGGTGTAATAAAAAAGACAGACATAAAGTCTGTCTTTTTAGAAAGGATGTGGAGAGAGACTTCTGGCCAAGATGGAGGCATAGGTAGACACACTGTGCCTCCTTGCACAACCAAAATAAGGACAACAATAATTTAGAAATAGAATGACCACCAGAACTGACGGAAAATTGAACTGTATGGAAGTCGGGCAACCAAGAAGTTAAAATAGACCCATTCATCCAGACTGGTAGGAGGGACAGAGTCAGGCAGCTGGGCATGGGTTCAGTGAAGAGAGCAGAGAGCACTCGGACCGAGCATGTAAGGTATTAGGGCATGCAAGACTGCAGCAGGTGGACCCTGAGCATGCAAGCAGCAGCTGGCAGACCCTGGCCAAGGGGTGGCAAATGGCAGACCCAGCAAGGCAGGAATTGTGAAGCAAGGCACTGCGCACAACCCAGGATCACAGCGCTGGGAAATAGAGACTTGGGGCACTGATTGAAAACACCTGTGGGGGATGAGGCGCAGGGAGAGACTCCCATTCTCACAGGAGAGGTTGTTGGAAAGTCCCACAGGGTGCACAAACCCACCCACATGGGAATCAGCACCAGAGGGGCACAGTTTGCTTGGGGGAAGAAGTAAAAGGGACTGAGGTCTGACGGAGAGCAGAGCAAGTGCCATTGTTCCCTCTCGGACCCCACCCCCACATATAACATCAAAACCCAGTGACTGGGGTGCCCCGCCCTGGTGAACACCTAAGGCTCTGCCCCTCATTTGTAACAGGCCTGATCAGGCCAAAGAGAGGGGGGTGGGAAGATGACTCGAACAGAATTTAAAGCCCTGGAACCAATGCTTTTAAGCGACCGAGAGATAGCCAACCTATCAGATGCACAGTTCAAAGCACTGATGATCAAGATGCTCACAGAATTGGTTGATTTTGGTTGCAAATTAGATAAACAAATGCAGGCTACAATAAGTGAAATGAAGGAAAATGAACAGGGAACCAATAGTGATGGGAAGGAAACTGGGACTCAAAACAATAGAGTGGAGCAGAAGGAAGAAAGAAACAACCAATAGGAAAGAATGAAGAAATAAGAATTCAAAAAAATTAGGAGAAGCTTAGGAACCTCCAAGACATCTTTAAACATTCCAACATCTGAATTATAGGGGTACCAGAAGGAGAAGAGGAAGAGCAACAAGTGGAAAACTAATTTGAACAAATAATAAAGGAGAACTTCCCCATATTGGCAAAGGAAATAGACTTCCAGGAAGTCCAGGAAGCTCAGAGAGTCCCAAAGAAGTTGGATCCAAGAAGGAACACATGAAGGCACATCATAATTACATTAGCCAAGGTAAAAAATGAAGGAGAGAATCCTAGAAGCAGCAAGAGATAAGGGGACAGTAACCTACAAAGGAGTTCCCATCAGACTGTCAGTTGATTTCTCAAAAGAGACCTTACAGGCAAGAAGGGGCTGGAAAGAAGTATTCCAAGTCATGAAAGGCAAGGACCCACATACCAGATTGCTCTATCCAGCAAAGCTTTCATTTAGAATGGAAGGGCAGGCCAATTGCTTCTCAGATAAGGCCAAGTTAAAGGAGTTCATCATCACCAAGCCCTTATTTTATGAAATGTTAAAGGGACTTATCTAAGAAAAAGAAGATAAAAAAAACATGTATAGTAAAATGACAGCAAACTCACAATTAGTAACAACCACACCTAAAACAAAAAACAAAAAGAAACCAAGCAAACAACTAGAACAGGAACAGAACCACAGAAATGGAGATCATAAGGAGGATTAGCAACAGGGGAGTGGGAGGAGGAGAGAGGGGGGAAAGGTACAGAGAATAAGTAGCATAGATGGTAGGTAGAAAATAGACAGGGGGAGGGCAAGAATAGTATGGGAAATGTAGAAGCTAAAGAACTTATGACACATGGACATGAACTAAAGGGGGGGAATGTGGGTGGGAGTGGGTGTGCAGGGTGGAGGGGAGTGAAGGGGGGATAATGGGACAACTGTAATAGCATAATCAATAAAATATATTTTAAAAAAGAGAAAGGATGTGGAGAAATTGGAACCCTTATACATTGATAGTGGGAATGTAAATGGGAGCAGTTGCAATGAAACATAGTTTGGCAGTTCCTTAAGAGCAAAGCATGCAGGATTGTGGAAAATGGAGTAGGAAGCACAAGGGATCTGTCTCTCAACCTAGACAACATTAATACTGGCAGAATCTATATGATGCAACTATTTTTGGAATTCTGGAATCCTTTGAAAGCTTGTTTCCAGGGGAGGAGTTGATAAATGGCAGTTAATTTCAGCTCACAGCACAGTAGCAGCTACCCATTTGCCACCCCCAGCCACCTGACAGGCAGCTGTGCATATCCTCCTGGAGCAGTTTACATGCAGCTCACAGGAGCCAGGGTGTGCCAAAAGGACTTAGTCCTCTAAATACCAGAGGTGTGTGTCTAGTCACTGATTGCTGCTTCTGAACAGAGGTGAAGACAAAGGTAGGCAGCCATTGTCCTTGTACCTCTCCCTCATTATTGAAAGCACATTCCCTTCCAGCCAAAGTGACTTGCAGGGCACTTAAGAGACTGGCATCTTCCTCCTCCCTTCATTTTTCTCTGTTAGCCTTTTGGGAGCCAGATATTAAACAGTCGAATATTAAAAAGAATTGCATATGTGGAGAAAATTAAAAAGTGACCTGGATATCCAGGGAAAGCTTGGAAAAGTAACAAGGAGACTTTAAATTTATACTTCGGCTAATCCCAAGCCCAGAGACTGCCTACAACAATCGCTGAGAAGGGAGAAGAATTGGCTTTCCACAGTCACCACATTGTTAGATTCAAATGCCCAGTGTTCAACAGAAAGTAATAGGGTATATAAAGAAAAAAACATATGGCCCATTCAAATGAAAAAAAAAAATGTTCACAAAAACTTTCCCTGAAAAAAATATGATGGCAGATATAGTAGACAAAACTTTAAAACAACTGTCCAACAGCAACAGCATACACATTTTCTCAAATGAACATGGGTCATTTTCCAGAATAGACAGTATGATAAGCCACAAAGTAAGTCCAAATAGATTTTAAAAGGTAGGTATCCTATCCATTATCTTCTCTGACCACATGGGTGATAAAATTAAAGATCAATAACAAAAGGAAAATTGTAAAATTCACAAATTTCTGTAAATTAAATAATATATTTTAAACGAGTGGATCAAAGAAGAAGACACAAGGGAAATAAAAATAATTAGAGAAAAATGAAAACACAACATATCGAACTTATGAAACAGAAAAAGCTGTACTAAGAGGGAAATTTATAGCTATAAATGCTTGCAATTAAAAAAAAAACAAGAAAGATCTCAAATCAACAATCTAACTTTACAAATTAAGAAACAACATAAAGTAGGAAGAAAATCCAAAGTGAACAGAGGATGGAAACAAAAAAGAATAGAACAGAGACAAATAAAACAGGTAATAAAAAGTAAAGGAAATTACCCCTTCCACCATATGAAGACATACTGAGAAGGTGCTGGCTCTGAACCAGGAAGAGGGACCTCACCAAAACACAATCAGGGTGACTCTTTCATCTTGGACTTCTCAATCTACAGAACTGTTTCTTGATGTCTCTGGGGAGCCGCTGGCCCAGATCTTCCAGACTCCACCCTACCTCTCCTCATTAGCTCTCCTGAGTTCACAAATGTCCACCAAGTTTTGGGATCCTTAGAAAATAAAGGATGAGACCCAACATGACCATGCCGGCTAATTGGACCTCTCCTCAGAAATCCCTGGCCCTGGCTGCAGAGGAGCATGGCAGCTCATGTGAGGAGGCGGTGATGCTGGTGGGCTCCCAAAGTTAAACCTATGGTGCAAGCAATTTGGTATTTAATAGAAGGCATCTCTATGGAAACAAATAAAAGCAAAAGTTAATAGTTGGAGCAGACTATAATCCTGGTTTCTGAATTCTGAAGGTAGGCAATCAAGATTTCCAGATGTCTGTTTCAAATTATCTTCAGATGAAGACAGTCAGAGTCTGATAGATTCTCCTTGTCTGCTGTTTGAATGTCTCTGGCTATTTCAGCAATAGGCACAAAGATAGTCCATAGATAAGCTATTGTGATTTTTCTGAAGTTTATTATCACGTTGTCTTACTTTAGCTTGCATTACCTTGGGGAAAAGGCAGTTTTAGTCCTCAATGATTTTAAATCAATGGATGGAAAAATGAAAATGTTAGTTTGGAAGGTTGCTGCACAATATGTAAGAAAACTAGAAAAATTTAGGATCCAGTCCAATTTATAGGTAGAAAATATTTAAAAAGCAAAATACAATGAACAGTCCTTAGAGTCTAATTAAAACCCCAAAGATAATGAACAGCATTCGGAATCTAATATCCACAAGTGGGTATTAGAGATTCTATTGAAACAATTTTTTTCTCTAAAATCGATTTCATTTTTACCAAATATAGCCAAATTAATACAAACTTATTTGCAAAATAAGCCTAGCTTCAATTAAACTTGACCTTGTTCTTTGTGTAAGTTCAGCAACAATATTACTTAACCAGATAGGCTCTTTTAAATCTACTTTGCTGGAAAGTTTTTATAAGGAATCTTCAGATTAAACTTAAAAAGACCTCTTAAGGCCAGAAAAGCCAAGGTGAGGACTGGCCATCAGACATTGCCTGCCATAACTATAGGTTTTCAAGGTCCCAAACATATTCTGAGTTTCTTTCTTTGCATCTCAAGGAAGAAATCTTTGTTTCTTACTTGGAATAAACACCATGAACCATGTAAGGAAGGTACCAGGCTGTTTTCCCAAGAGGCTTTTATTGGCTTCCAAAATAGAATCTTAATTCCTTAAAGCTGTCTGGTCATATTTGAGTCTATTAATGTCTTAAGCATGACATTCCAGTCAAAACCAGAAATTCCACTTCTGGGAATTTATGTGAAAAAACCTGACACTCTAATTTGAGTATATATACTGTCCATTGCAGCATTATTTATAATAACCAAGATTTGGAAGCAGCCCAAATGTCTATCACTAGATGTGTGAATTAAACAGCTATGTTACATTTACACAATGGAGTACTAGTTGGGGTAAAAAAAGAATATTTTACCCTTTGACGGCATGGATGGACCTGGAGAACGTTATGCTAAGTAAAATAAGCCAGTCAGAGAAGGACAAATACGATATGATTTCACTCATATGTGTACTATAGGGAACAAACTGAACTAACAAGCAAAATAGAGACAGACTCTTAGCAGGCTGACAGCCCTGGGAAAATAGTGGTGAGAGAACCTGAGCAAAAAACAAAAAAGAACTGTGGACATGGACAACCGTGTAGTGATTGTTGGGGGAGGTGGGTGGGTAGAGGTGGAAGAGGTTATGGGGGGTAAATGGTAATGGAAAAGATACAATAAAAATAAAAGTAACCTTAAAAATAAAGAAATTAATGAAACTAAATGTTGGCTCTTCAAAAAGGTCAGTAAAATTGACTAAGAATAAAAGGAGGCTTTAATAAAATCATGAAGTTAGTAGATGTAGATGTTACATGTGACTACAAAATAAAAAATATATAAAAGAGTATTGTAAACAATTGTACATCAACACACTGGATAATCTAGATGAAACTGACAAATTTCTAGAAACATATAATATACCAAGACCAAATCACACACAAAAAAAATGTAAATAGATCTATAGCTAGTAAGGAGATTGAATCAGTAATAAAAAGAAAAAAAAATCTCCTGACAAATAAAAGCCCTGGACCTGATGACTTCAGTGGTGAATTCTATCAAACATTTAAGTAAGAAATAATACTGGTCCTTTTCAAACTTTTTTAAAAATTAAAGAGAAGGGAACACTTCCTAACTCATTTGATGAGGCCAGCGTAACCCTAATTTTAAAAGTCAAACAAAGGCACTATAAGAAAAGAAAACTACAGACCAAATTCCCTTATGAATACTGGAGTAAAAATCCTCCACAAAATAATATAAAACCAAATACAGCAGCCTATTAAAAAGATTATATGCTACAACTGAAGCCTTCTGGTCAAGAGGGCAGACTAGGTAAACACTGTACTTGCCTCCTCCCACAACCACATCAAAATCACAACTAAACTACAGAACAACCGTCACTGAGAACTACTTGAAATCTAGCTGAACAGAAGTCCAATAACTAAGAAGCTACACCAAGAGGAGCAGAGACACAGGATGGGCTGGTCCCTCACCCATGTGCGGCAGTTAAAAATCAGGAGGGATATCTCAGCTTTGGAGATTCCCCTTGAGGAGCAAGGTGTCCCAGCCCCACACGAGGCTCCCCAGCTCAGGGTTCCAGTGCTGGGAAGGGAAGTCCCCATAACTTCTGGCTGTGAAAACCAGTGGAGATTGTGGCTGGAGTCTAGGTGTTCTTCCTAAAGGGCTCATATGTGGACTTACTGGCTCACAGACTCACTTACTCTGAGCTCTAGTGCTGGAGCAGCAGCTTGAAAGGCTCCAAGAACATATAAACAGGAAATGAATTGTCTTGCTTCAGGGCAAGGGCTGAAGAGGGATCTTTCTCCCAGACAGAAGTGCTGGCAGAAGTCATCATGCCTTTACTGAGCCCTCCTCCTGCAGATGTGAGCCTCTACCATATCATCTACCTGGATGGCACTGTTCACCCCACCCTGGTGATTACCTGAGACTGCACCTCATTCAACTTTCTAGCCCACCCAAACTGCCTTTATTGGCTTTTACACATAAGCAGCCTATCTTGGCTCATGCAATAGACCTTCTTAAAATGTCTCAAATGTTCACAAATGCCAAAAAACCAGCAACTGGCATCAGCACACCCCATACTTCTTGCTGGAGCCCCAAGCCTGGCACTAGCAAAGCCAACTTCAGCTTGTAGCTTAGCCTTTCCCAGATACCTCCAACACCAGCACAAGTGGCAACCATTTGCAGATCTAAGCTGCCCTTGGCATGCATCTCTCAACAGGCCCCAGCACCAACACACCCATTAGCCAGCTTCATATCAAACAAGAGCACCACCCAACCACCTCACAACTGACATACTCAAAGGGCATACTCAGCAGGCACCAGAGGCCCACTAAAGTGAATCATGCTCTATAGGGTCAACCCTTACACAATAGCTCCTCTACTGCAGTCACAACCAATCTTCACAATCTATCATCCTGAGGGTCAGTTCCTCCCACTGAAGTACAAACAGCAGTCAGGCCAAACTATAACAGGAGGGCACAAACAACCCACAAAAGAAACACACCTGGAACATCTGGCCCAGGTGACCAGGAAACTGCACCACTGGGCCCCACAGGAAGCCCTATACATAAGGCCACTCTACCAAGCCTGGGAGATGTAGCAGCTCTACCTAATACATAGAAACAAACACAGGGAGGCTGCCAAAATGATGAAACAAAGAAACATGGCACAAATGAAAGAACAGAATAGAACTCCAGAAAAAGAGCTAAACAAAATGGAAGCAAGCAATCTACCAGATGCAGAATTCAAAACACTAGTCATAAGGATGCTAAATGCTCTCAGTGAGAACTTCTACAAAAAGATAGGAAACATAAAAATGGAGATTGAAAACATTAAAAAGATTTAGAAATGAAGAATATAATAAATGAAATGAAGAACACATTAGGGGAATTAACAGCAGATTAGATGAAACATAGGGTCAAATCAGCAATCTGAAAGATAAGGTAGCAGAGAACAGGAAAAACAAAAAAGAATTCCCCCCAAATAAGGATGAGACAAGTGTACCAACACTTGCATCATAGGGGTAGCAAAAGGAGAAGAGAGCAAGGTATTGAAAACTTTTTTGAAAAAATAATGATGGAAAATTTCCCTAACTTGGTAAAGTACAAGGACATACAAGCCCCAAAAGTGCAGAGATGAACCCAAACAAGATGAACCCAAAGAGGTTGACATGAAGACACATCATAATTAAAATGCCAGAGGTTAAGGACAAAGATAAAATCTTAAAAGTAACAAGAGAAAAGCAGTTAGTTACCACAAGAGAGCTCCCACAAGACTATCAGCTGATTTTGCAATAGAAACTTTACAGGCCAGAAGGAATTGGCACAAAATATTCAAAGTGACAAAAAGCAAGGACCTACAACCAAGATTACTCTACCCTGCATAGCTATCATTTAGAATCATAGGAAATATAAAGAGCTTCCCAGACAAGAAAAAGCTAAAGCAGTTCATCACCACCAAACCATTACAAGAAATGTTAAAGGATCTTCTTTCAGATGAGGAAGAATAAAATAAAAATATTAATAATAAAATGTCAGTAACTACATGCTAATGAACAATTACTTTAAGTATAAATGGATTAAATGCTCCAATCAAAAGGCATACAGTGGCTGAATGGATGAGAAAACAAGACTCAAATATGTGCTGCCTACAAAAGACCTACTTAATATCAAAAGATACACACAGACTGAAATGGAAAAGCTGGGGTAGCATAAGCTGGGGTAGCAATATGTATATCGGACAAAATGGACTTTAAAACAAAGGCTATTACAAGAGACAAGGAAGGACCCAGCAATGTCATTTCTGAGTACTTGGCTGAGGAAATCCAAAACACTAAATTGAAAAGATATATGGATCCATATTTTCTTTTCTTTTTTTATT
This sequence comes from Tonatia bakeri, assembly GCA_004024845.1. Classification (NCBI taxonomy): domain Eukaryota; kingdom Metazoa; phylum Chordata; class Mammalia; order Chiroptera; family Phyllostomidae; genus Tonatia; species Tonatia bakeri. The sequence continues at coordinate 37,182 of PVIA01008403.1, read as the reverse complement.
ATTGTGTTTGTATTCTTAATATTTCATATATGCAGACTAGACAATCCCACTTTATTAAACTTTCTGTTACCCTTACTTTATTTAAATTTTTTAAAAAATATATTTTATTGACCATGCTATTACAGTTGTCCCATTTTCCCCCCTTTAATCCCCTCCACCCTGCACATCCCCTCCCACCCGCATTCCCCTCTTTCAGTTCATGTCCATGGGTCTTACAAATAAGTTCTTTAGCTTCTACATTTCCTATACTATTTTTAACTTCCTCCTATCTATTTTCTACCTACCATTTATGCTACTTATTCTCTGTACCTTTTCCCCTTCTCTTTCCCTTCCACTCCCCCACTGATAACCCTCCATGTGATCTCCGTTTCTGTGACTCTGTTCCTGTTCTGGTTGTTTGCTTAGTTTGTTTTTGTTTTTGTTTTTGTTTTTGTTTTTGTTTTAGGTTTGGTTGTTAATAACTGTAAGTTTGTTGTCATTTTACTGTTCATAGTTTTGATCTTCTTTTTCTTAGTGAAGTCCTTTTAACATTTCATAGAATAAGGGCTGGGTAATGATGATCTCCTTTAACTTGACTTATCTGGGCACTTTATCTGCCCTTCCATTCTAAATGAAAGCTTTGCTGGATAGAATAATCTTGAATGTAGACCCTTGCCTTTCATGACTTCCAATACTTCTTTCCAGTCCCTTGTTGCCTGTAAGGTTTCTTTTGAGAAATCAGCTGCTAGTGTCATGGAAACTCCTTTGTAGGTAACTCTTTCCTTTCCTCTTGCTCCTTTTAAGATTGATTCTCTCCTTATCTTTAATATTGGGTAATGTAATTATGATGTGCCTTGGTGTGTTTCTCCTTGGGTCCAACTTCTTTGGAACTCTCTGAGCTTCCTGGACTTCCTGAAAGTCTATTTCCTTTGTCAGATTGGGGAAATTCTCTTTCATTATTTTTTCAAATAAGTTTTCAGTTTCTTGCTCCTCCTCTTCTCCTTGAAACCTTATGATTCAGATGTTGGAATGTTTAAAGTTGTCCTGGAGGTTCCTAAGCCTGTGCTCATTTTTCTGAATTCTTATTTCTTCATTCTGTTCTGGTTGAATGTTTCTTTCTTCCTTCTGCTCCAAATCATTGATTTCAGTCCCAGTTTCCTTCCCATCACTGTTGGTTCTCTTTATATTTTGCTTTATTTAACTTTGGGTAGCCTTCATTTGTTCCTTTGTTTTGCAACTGAGCTCAATCAGTTCTGTGAGCATCCTGATTTCCAATGTTTTGAACTGTGCATCTCATAGGTTGGCTATCTCCTCATCACTTAGTTGTATTTTTTCTGGAACTTTGATCTGCTCTTTCATTTGGGCCATTTTTTTTTTTCTCTCGGTGTGCCTGTTACATATAAGGGGCAGAGCCTTAGGTGTTCACCAGGGTGGGGCAACCCAAGTTGGCTGCGTTGTGATGCTGTATGTGGGGGAGGGTTCCTAGAGGGAACAGTGCTGCTTGCTCTGTTCTCTGCCAGTTTTCAGTCACTTCCCCCACTACCCACAATCAAATTGGGCCCTTCTGGTGCTGATTCCCAGGTGGGTGGGTTTGTGTACATTCTAGGACCCTGTAGGTCTCTCCAATGAACTCTCCTTTGAGACTGGGAGTTTCTCCTGTCACCTCAACCTCCACAGGTGTTTTCAGTCAGAGGCTTGGAGGCTTTATTTCCCTGTACTGGGATCCTGGGTTGCATGGTCTATCTTGCTTCCCAGTTGTTCCTCCTGGTTTATATACACTGGAATGTGGGACCACCTTGTCTGCCAGCCACTGCCCACCCTGGTCCTCCAGCCACTGCCTTGTTGCACGTCCTCTCCTCTGGCTGCCCATCTCCACTCCTCCTACTAGTCTGGATGAATGTTTCTTCTTTAACTCCTTGGTTGTTGGACTTCTATACAGTTTGATTTCCTGTGAGTTCTGGTATTGGTTTGTTTGTTTGTTTTTAAATTTGTTGTCCTTCTTTTGGTTGTGTGAGAAAGCACAATGTGTCTACCTTTGTCTCCATCTTGGCTGGAAGTCTGCATCCATATGTTCATTGTGACATTATTACAATAGCCAAGATATGGAAGCAACATAAGTGACCATCAAAAGATGAATGGATAAAGAAATGGTGCATATATACAATGAAATGTGACTCAATAAAATCATGCCATCTGCAACAACATAGATGGACCTACAGGGTAGTGTCCTGAGTAAAATAAGACAAAGAAAAATCCAGATGAGTTCCTGTCTATGTGGAATCTGAAAAACAAACAAACAAGCAGAACAGAAACAGACTCATAAATACAGAGAACATTTTGACAGTTGCCAACTGGGAGGTGTGAGGATGGGTGAAAAAGGTACAGGGATTAAGTATGAATTGGTAGTTACAAAATAGTTATGGAGAATTTAGCCAATAATATTGTAATAGCTAATGAGTACTAGATTTATTGGGGTGATCACTTCATAAGTTATATGAATGTCTAATCACTATGTGGTACACTTGAAAATAATATAATGACCCAGTATTCCTTGTTCTGGGTATCTACCCAAAAAACTCAAAACATTTATTTGCAAAGATGTATGCACCACTATGTTCATTTGCAGTATTCACAGTAGCCAAGACATGGAGTCAACCAAAGTGTCCTTTGATAGAGGACTAGATAAAGAAGATATGGTACATGTACACTATGGAATATTACTCAGCCATGAGGAAAGATGAAATACTGCCATTTGCAACAACATGGTTGGACCTTGAAAATATTATGCTAAGTGAAATAAGGCAGTCAGAAAAAGTTAAGAACCATATGATCTCATATAAAACCATATGATTTTTTTTAAAGATTTTTATTATTTATTTTTTTTTTAGAGAAGGAAGGGAGAGGGAGAGAGAGAGAGAGAGACATCAATGTGCAGTTGCTGGGGGACATGGCCTGCAACCTAGGCATGTGCCCTAACTGGGAATCGAACCTGCGATGCCTGGTTCGCAGCCCGCGCTCAATCCACTGAGCTATGCCAGCCAGGGCTAAAACCATATGATTTATATGTGGGATATAAAACTGAAACTCAGACACAGACTACAGTATGGTGGTTACCACAGGGAAAATAAAAATATTGATCACAAAAAAGAATATACCCAAGAACATTTTATGTGAATGTAGATTAAAAACATTTTTAAAATATTTTATTTATTTATTTTTAGATTGAGGGAAAGAGAAAGAGAAAGAGGAGAAAATCATCAGTGTGTGAGAGAAACATCAATGTTTAAGAGAAACATCAATTGGTTGCCTCTCTCATGCACTCCAACTGGGGGCTGGGCCTGCAAACCTGGAGTGTGCCCTGACCAGGAATCAAACGGGCAACCTTTCACTTTGCAGGATGATGCTCAACCAACTGACCCATGCCAGTCAGGGTTAAAAATTTAAATATATTCAATGGTTATCTTAAAATATTCATGACTTCATAAGAATATTAAATATTCAATTAAGGAAGACACAAACAAATGAAAGCATGTGCCACATTCATGGATTGGAAAAATTGTCATCATCAAAATGTCCATACTACCCAAGGCAATTTATAGATTCAACACAATCCCTATTGAAGTACCAACGACATATTTCACAGATATAGAACAAAAATTTTAGAAATTTATATGGAATAATAAATGACTCCAAATAGCTGTAGCAATTTTGAGAAAGAAGAACAAAGTAGGAGAGATCACAGTTCCTGATATCAAACTGTATTACAAGGCCACTGTAATCAAACAGCCTGGTATTGGTGCATAAGAACAGACATATAGACCAATGGAACAGAACAGAGAACCCAGAAATAAACCCAAGTCTCTATGGTCAATTAATATTTGACAAAGGGGGAGGAAGCATAAAATGGAGTATAAATAGGCTCTTCAACAAATGGTGTTGGGAGAGCTGGACTGCTACATGCAAAGAAGTGAAACTCGCTCATCAACTTACACCATACACAAAAATAAACTCAAGGTGGATAAAAGACTTAAATATAAGTCATGACACCATAGAAGTCCTAAAGGAAAATATTGTCAAAAAAATCTCAGAAACTCCACACAGCAACATCTTCACTGTTATGTCCCCTAAAGCAAAGGACATAAAGGAAAGAATAAACAAATGGAACCTCATCAAATTAAAAAGCTTCTGCATGGCTAAAGAAAATAGCATTAAAATGAAAAGAGAACCAACTACATGGGAAAACATACTTGCCAATGATAACTTGGACAAAGGCGTGACCTCCAAAATATAAAAAGAACTTACACGACTCCACTTCAGAAAGACAAAAAAAAAATTAAAAAATGGGCAAAAGACTTCAGTAGACACTTTTCCAAGAAGGATATACAGATGGCCCAGAGACATATGAAAAGATGCTCAGCATCATTAGCCATCAGACAGATGCCAATAAAACCACAATGAGATACCACTTCATACCAGTCAGAATGGCCATCATACACAAATCAAGAAACAAGTGCTGGAGAGGATGTGGAGAAAAGGGAACCCTAGTGCACTGTTGGTAGGAATGCAGACTGGTGAACCCACTATGGAGAACAGTATGGAATTTCCTCAAAAAACTAAAATTGGAACTGCCTTTTGACCCAGCAATTCCACTGCTGGGATTATATCCTAAGAGCCCTGAAACACTAATCCAAAAGAACCCATGCACCCCAATGTTCATAGCAACACAATTTACAATAGCCAAGTGCTGGAAGCAGTCTAAGTGCCCATCAGTAAATGAGTGGATCCAAAACCTATGATACATTTACAGAATGGAATACTATGCAGCAGAGAGAAGAAGGAGCTCCTACCCTTTGCAACAGCACGGATGGAACTGGAGAGCATTATGCTAAGTAAAATAAGCCAGGTGGTGAAGGACAAATACCATATGATCTCACCTTTAACCAGAACTTAATCAACAAAAGAAAAAAGCAAGCAAAATATAACCAGAGACATTGAAATTAAGAACAATCTGGCAGTAACCAGAGGAGAAGGAGCAGGGGACAGTGTGGGGAAGGGTTTTCAGGAACTGCTGTAAAGGACACATGGACAAAACCAAGGGGGAGGGTGGAAGCAAGGGAGGGAGGTGAGTTTGTCTGGGGTGAGGGGGAGTGGTGGGGGAAAATGCAGACAACTGTAAGTGAACAACAGTAAAATAATAAAAAGGAAAAAAAGAATATTAAATATTCATAAGAATAATATCTTCAATAATTTGGGAACATATGAGAAAAGAATGTATTCATAAGCAGAATAAATGCTTCCCATGACCCTTGGTTTCAACAAAATGAAGTGTTTAAAATGCTACTAAGAAGAATGTATTCATTTAAAAAATATAAGAGTTTTCCTTAAGATAAGCTTTTGGTGAACAAATAAACTTGTATAATTTGATAAACTGATCTGTTCACAAACTGACCATAAGCAGTGGTTCTCAGACTTTGGCATGTATGGGACCTGTTATAACAGAGGTTGCGGGGCCCCACACCGAGTTTCTAGTCCAATAAGTCTGAAGCAGGGCCTAAGAATCTGCATTTCTATAGTTCCCAGGTGATGCTGCTTCTTCTGCTAGGGAGCTGGGGTGCAGACTTAGAACTGCTGCACTACAGCAGTGCCTGGTGGGTAGAACAGTGCCTTGACAGAGGGTGTGCTCCATAAAGAAAGGCTGGTAGAATGAATGAATAACAGCCAGACTGGGTTTGCTCTGGCCTCTAGACCCTCTGTGTGCATCTGAAGCCCACTGCCTAGGGCCCCCACCACACTTCTGACAGCCCCAGGCCCTCTGCCACTCCAATGTCCCCAGGGCATGTTGAAGAGATGAGGCCCTCAGGGTCTGCCTGTATCTTGGGGTTCATCAGTGGTCCCAGGACTTGCAACTCTATCTCTAAACCCAGGTCAGGGACCTGTGGCAGTTGGACATGTCCCAAGAATGCCACTGTCATCAGAAAATGAGCTGACAGGACAGGGTAGAATGTTGAGTAGTCCCTCAAAGTAAGGGAGGCTAGGGGCTAGTGGGTCTCTCCACCACTGCTGGTGTAAGTGTGGCGGCAGCCGCTAGAAGCTGCTGGTACCAAAGTGACACAGCACTTTTCACAGGCCTGAATGGAGCAGAGAAACTTTCCCACCATTTTGCAGATGGCAAGCTGGAGGCTCCAAGAGGTGTTACCTCTTGCACAAATCACCCAGTGACGAGCTCCTCTCAGGACCACAGCTGAGGATTGAGGAAGGGCTGGTGGCCCATGGGTTGTGGGAGGATGAACCCCAAATGACAGAGAAAACCTAGGCCTTCTCTACTCCAGGACCCATAACTCAGAACCTTCCAAAAACATCAACCCGTGGGTAAGGCCTGTCATTTCCTGGGCAGACCACAGCCTGCAGGAGAGTGGGTCCCATACCAGACCCCAGAGGCCAGTGGGTAAAAGGAAGGAGGAAACAGAAACCAGAGAAAGGCCCAGAGTAGCTTTGGCAAGTAATTACAGGGCTGAGCCAAACCCACTCAGCCCCACCACACAGATCAGAGGAACCCAGGTCCACCGGGATGGGCAGGCTGGCCATACAGAGGGACAAATGTGTCTAGGAGGTCAGACGGGAATGTCTTGAAGATCACGGGGTCCAGACCCCCATTCTGGACCACTAGAGGCTGGGGTTCTAGGGTAGGGACTGGCCCCAAACAGGGTCATCCTAAGGCTTCCCCCAATCTCTACTGCCATCACCTAAGCCCCACCTGGCCTTGGCCCCTTTCTCTTCCCCTCAGCCCTTCCACTGGGCTCCAGGTCCCAAGCCCCCTGCCCAGGGCACTGTGGATCAGACAGGCCAGGGAGAGCCAGGTGGGCAGGCCCAGCCTCATGGTCAAGGAGAGGCCTGGGCCCAAGATGAAGAACTTGGCCATCCAAGAGCCACCACAGACAAAACCACATGAGGGTTCTGCTTTGAAAAAGAACACAAAAATAGCAAGAGGTTATGGAGAGAGGGGGAGAGAGAAGAGGGAGAGGGCAATAGGAGGGGGAGGAAGAGAGGCTGGGTGCCAAAGGCACAGACAGAGACCAAGACGGAGAGAGAGCTACACACAATGACAGGGACAGAGCCTGGGAGAAAAAGAAACAGACAGAATCAGAGAGATAACAGCCATGAAACAGAATGATTTTGAAATAGCTCAGACAAACTAGAATTGCAGGATGAGCTTCCAGCAGTCTGGGAGAGCCAGGGGCCCATACCCATGGGGTCTAGGCCATTGACATCATGCAGCCCAGACTTGCAGATAGGCTGTGGTCCCAGCCCAGTGGGCCAGCATGAGGATCAATCTAACACCGTATGGTGCCCATTGCATGTGGGCCAGAAGCTCCTAGGATTGTGCAGCAGTCAGCAAAGGAGGCAGGCTTGGACCTGGTTAGGGGAGCCAGGCCCACAAAATTCCAGGTGGGTACCATGCCCTATACTCTGATTTGTGTACATTGATACTTTCTCCTATTGGGTAGAAACTCTTTTTATCCCAACCTAACAGACACGGAAACTAAGGATCAGAGAGGCAAAGAAACATACCTGAGGATTTCCAGCAAGTAAGGGCCAGAAACAGGACTTTACCCCAGGACACAGCATATGTACACCCTTAATGCAAGCCATGCCATCCTGACTCTCAAGCACCCACTCTGTCCTGCACAAAACCCATCCTCACAGCACCCATAGGCTGGTGGGTGAAACACCACACAGAAGACAAATTGCCCTTGCATGCTCACTCCTAAGGGAAAGCTCAGTCTCTCCTTGCAGGGGCTGGGGTAGGGCACAAATTGTTGAATGGGGGATTTGAAGCTTCACCATTTGGGGGGAACAATGATGATCCTCAGCCTGGTAAGCAAAGATTACGACATATGGTTTCTGGTTAATAAGTTCTAGCTGGGCTAGTGTTGCAATATCAGACAGGCAGGAGACCCAGGTCTTGCTGCTGGAGTCTGCCCTAACCCATTCAGTTCCTCTGGTAAGCTAGGCCTTCTGGGGTGACCTATGTGCCCCTTGGTCAGGGACATTGACTGGTGATCAGGCTGAGCAAGAAACACATTGACAAATCCTTCATAAGTAAAATGCAACTCTGCCTATTTTTGGTGGCGGGGAGAGAAATAGAACCCTGTAGAGTGGAAAGCACAAGGGTTTAGGATTTAGCCTAGGATTTAGCCTGGTCCCACACTTCCTAGCTAAGTGACCTTGAGCAAAGCACTTCATTTCATCTGGTCTAAGTTTCATCCTCTACAAATTGGACTACCAATTCCCTCTCTGGTGAGCCATCCATCTTGCCAGCCTGCCTTTTCTCAGAGCAATCTCTGAAGGCCTGGAAGGTACTTTGGAGCTGTGGACGCTCTGACAGTATCTGGGAATGGACAGCAGGATAATGAGCATCTATTGATTGGGCTTTCAGCAGCCTCTTCCCCTTCTTTTGCTAGCCTACCTATCCTTCCAGGAGCAAACACACTTATATTCAGTCCATGTGGTTCTGATAAGCTGCCTTTTTCCCATACCTGATGGAATGGGTATGTGACCAGGCCTGACCATTCAGAGCATTCTGTTCCTTTCTGTCATAGCAATTATCTCAGGAGTGGGCATTATGTGACTCAATGTAAGCCAAAGAGACAAATCTTCAGGACTTCAGCTGGAATTGTTGATAAGAGCCCTCTTTTTGGCTGTGGGAGCTAGGAGTGAAACCACTGTAAAGAAAAGTCAAACTTACAACTGGAGACATGTTTGAGACCCTGGATCCAACCATGCCTGAAGGCAGACATATCTGACTTAAATCGGTCTGAGTTGGGTTGTCCTCAGTGGGACACAGTTCTCTGGGTAGTTCCCAGTCTCTCATTCCTCTCTTGCCTGTGAAGAACTGGGGACCAGAACTGGGGTAAGAGTCAGGGTAGGCAGAGTAGGGCACTGGGGGAGCCCAAAGCAAGGCATTGAGGGACAGTCTATGGGTTGGGTCCCTGCAGATGGCTCAGTGCAAGGCAAGTATGCTCAGGCTTCTGGCTGCCTCCAAAATGGCCCCTGACCTCTGCACTGAGGGGCTGCTGCTGAGTCCTCAAGGGCCCTCCTTGGCTCCTAAGCCAAGCCAACCTCAGTCCTCACTCACCCTCCTTAGCTCTGGCACCTTGGCTCCCAATACTCATTGAGCACTTCTGCATTTATTCTGCATAGGACCAAAATAGTGGTATTTCATTATAAACATTAGAAGCCTATATAGGGCCAAAATGCTGCACAACTGTGAGGATGCTATGACCATCATTGGCTCTGTGCCTGGCCCATAGTTGTCTGTAAGTACTGTGTCTTCAGGTGTTGTGGTGCCAGAATGTTTAGGAGGATGTAAGAGGGAAGAGGAAGGAGACTGGGAGAGGGTCAGTGTCCCCTCCTGTTAACGCACATCACCCTTGAACTTCAGACAGGAAGTTCTGGACTCTAATAGAACAGACATGGCCTGGAGGAAGGGAAGGGCAGCAATCCAGCCTGGAAGTGAGGTGGTAGGCTCCCCTGGGAACAAGTTCTTTTCTCCCTCTCAACATCCTTCCACACCCTTATTCTACAACCCCAACCTTAAGGTTCCCTGGAAGTGGACAGAGGCCCAGCTAGGCTCAAGAGAAACAACCATTATTTCCAACATCAGGAAAGATGCTCAAGCCCTGAGAAGCTAGAAAGGGGATGGAAGGTCAGAATGGGGTGAGGTGGGGGTGACAATAGGCTGCAGCATCCCTACAAGACCCTGTGGACTAGTTAGCTGGTGGGGGATCCAATGTAGCAGCACAGTGGTGTTCCTTGGGTGTGCCTCAGTGGCAGATGATGGAGACTGGAAATGTGGGTTTTAATGTGAAAAACATAAGATCTGTGAGGGCAGGGATATTACAAAATGATGTTTCCAGCCCTAAACAGGGGCCTGGCACCAGGAGGTGCCCAGCAAATATGTGGTCAATAGTGTCATGCAGAGCATAGTTGCAGAAAGTAGGAGACTGTGCAGCCAGCATGTTAGCCATCCACACCCATCCCTTCATTTCTCCAACCCATTCCTCCGTGAAATGGGTTAGAGCACAGATGGCACACACAAGGCCCGCAGGCCAAATCCAGTCCCCCACCTAATTTTATCCTCCCACCTGCCACCCCGCACCTCGTTTCTTCCTGGCAGCAGCACCAAGCTCTGGCTTACCTGTTAAGAAGTAATTACATTTATAAAGTCCTAAAAATATATTCAGCCCTTTGAAAGCAACCTGGAGGCTGATGTAGCCCCCAGTGAAAATGAGTTTGATACCCTTGGGTGGGGAGGCTCTGAGGAGATGACACCAGTGGAGTCTCAGCACATGTGGAGTCCTGACTGGTTGCCTCAGTTTCATGAAATAGATGCAAAAGAGACTCAAGTCCTTGTCAGTGTGAACTTCAGGATAGAGCAGGGCACTCTAGGGAGCAGTGCCAGTCGCATAGAGGAACCACCATGGGGACGCAGAAGCATCGAGCTCTCTCCCACGAGTGCAAAGTTAACCCAGCGGGGACTCCTGGCGATAAGGGGATGCAGGAAGGTAAAGGAAGCTGCCTTCCTCATTGTGCACTCCGCCACCCACCAATGACCCGGGTCCCCAGGCACAGACAGGCTGTGAGGCCCGATCGACCCCCCATTCCCGGGCATTGGGATACCAACTCCCGAGGAGCAAAACCATACGGGAAGCTAGGCACAGGCAGAGTATCTAGAGTATTTCTGGGCCCACCCATCCATATCCCCTAGCCCGGGAAAAGACTGCAGGTGCTCTTGCCTCGTTGAGAGAGGTCTGGCCACGGGTGGGGAGCCCCCCCACCCCCGTCCGGCACTCACCCGGGAGCAGGGAGCGGGTCGCAGCACCCAGAAGCAGAAGTGCAGCGCTCAGACCCGCTGCCACCAGCACTAGCCGCCTCCAGCAGCGCCTGCCCATCCTGTGAGAGCTCTGTGCAACAGTACGGGTGTCCCCGCGGGGCGGCAGCGCCAGCCCAAGACACGCCCCGCCCTCCAGGCGGCGCAAACCAAAGCGCGCGATGCGGGGTGCCAGGGACTTCTCATGGGATCGCGAGGGTGGCGGGGGCCATTCAGATGTGGCACTACCCTCTGGGGACTGGAGAGGCGGGTGAGAGCGAGTCGGCGGCCTTTGCCCAGTCTTCACAACCCCCACCCGCCAAGATCAAACGGAGCAGCCGTCCAGGGTGCGAAGAATGGAGCCTAGATGGAGACAGCTCTGTAGCCCCTTCTCCGAAAAGGACTGTCCAGGGAGCCCTCATCCTCAGGATCGGATCTAAGAGTGTCCTTTTCTTTCCCCCAAGGCCACCATGTAGCCTTGTTTTCCACAGGTGGCTCTAGGTCTTTCCTGAATTCTGACTCATGCAGGTCCTAGCCAGACTTCAGAAGAAGAGGTGAAGGTCTTAGTTTAAGTCTCCCGTGGGCAACAGGACCATTGTGCCTCACCTGGTCATTCACAACTGCTCCAGACTCCACGTGAGCACTCAGAACTTGCTGAGGACTCCAGTGTGTGAGAGGATAAGAGTATAGTACAGCCCTGGAAAAATAAACCCATCCAGCTAGCCTTCTGTGGTGAGGAGACCAGAACTGACCCCAGGGTCTTGCTGCCCAGAAGGCAGGCTAGCAGGGGATGGAAGGGTACAGCTGGTTGTAGGTGCACAGATGTGTGCTTGAGCACTTGAGCCAACACTTAGCCTTGTGAGTGTGTGAGAAAGGCTGCTGCAGTAAACTCCAGTTTTTAAACAGCTCTTGAAAAATCTGGTAACTCCAAACCCTGCTGATGCCTGTGTGAGATCAGGAAAATAGCTTAACCTCTCTGTGCCCCAGTTCCCTGAACAATGGGATAGTACTAGGACACATCTCATGGTGTTGTGAGGGCTAAATGAGATATAGGACATATTTGGAACAACATCTGATACTCAGTGAGTGCCATCTGAGTACTTGATCTTAGTGATTATTAACTTCTATAGTTACTGCCTATTTCTGGTAAGTTACAGTGGTGGTATAAAAATTCCTTCCTGTTATCTTTATTTAAGTTGAAAAGGTCTATTTAAGGAAGAACATCAAGTAAATAGTAGGGTTGTTTTTTTGTTTTAAAATTTTTTTTGGCTTAAAGATATGGCACCAAACAGTGATGATAGGTCTTAAATAGCAGAGGGATGAGAAACCCAGCTCTCAAATAAATCCAGAAGCTCCTTATTATGGCTTTCCAGGGGACTTGGACAGAAAGCCTTGGGGAGCTTCTAACTCACTCCTGGACTAGCCCTCATCCAAGGCTGCTGCTACTCTGGTCCCAGGACCCAGGAATTCCTGGTCATCCACACCCTCAGCAGGCCCCAAATTTAATCTACACCTGCATTCTTGAGCCTCCCGCTGGACAGGCATTCTCTATAAGGAGTCCCTGCCCCTGGGGTGCTTAGGGCACAGGTTCCTGGGCTGCCACCTGGTGGCCAAATTTGAGAACAACATCTCAGCTTATCCTTGTCCAGAAAAATCCTTGGAGGGCCATGGTGGAGCCTCTAGTGTTGAGTCTTGGGGTAGGAGAGTGAATATGCTCCACCAGAAGCCCAGGGCCTAAGTAGCTTGCCTAAGAAAGAGCCCTCTACAGCCTCTGCCCTCTCACAGGGGTTCATATGCATTCATTCATTCAACAGATATTGAATACCCACCCTGTGCTAAGGCTCCAATGTTGAGAACAAGGCAGATACACTCTGCCTTGTTCTATAGATGGGGGAGGGCATAGAAAATAAGAATAAATATATAAAATTATGACAGGTGGTAAATGGTACTGTGAAGGAAATAAAAGCAGAATAAAGAAATGGGAAGTGTGTATGTTGCACACACAAGGGTGGGTAGTGACAGGCTTTGGGGAGGTGACATTGAGCAGAAATATGAATCAGGTGAAGAGGACCATGCAGATATAGGGGCAGGGAGGGGGAGCTTTCCAGAAAGAGTAATGGCCCTTGTGGGGGCCCTGAGACAGGGATCCGTTGCTGTTGCTAAGTAAAAAACTGCCCTAAAATTTAGCAGCTTAAAAAAAATATTTTTATTTTGCTCACAATTTTGTGGGTCACATTTGGGGAGGGAATTGGGGAAGTGGATCTGTTGGGTGCTTTTCACTAGGGGTCCCATCCTGCTGCATCTGAAGGGCAGCTGGGACTGGGCTGGCCTGCATGGCTTTCCCTGAGGGCACCCTTTCACACTGGAGCTCAGTGGTCAGTGGATCTGAGTAGCCTGGAGTCCTGGGTACATGGGGTTAGCTGCCTGCCTTTCTTTACTCCTTACTAGTTTTAAGACTTATTTATTTGGTTTATCCAAGGCTCCAACTTTAAAAACACCAGTTATTTTAGAAAATTGAGGTCATATACACATAACAAAATTATTTTAAAGTGTACTCTTCCATGTTATTTAGCACATTGACAATGTTGAAAACACTAGAGTTTTACAGTGAAAATCTCCTTCCCTCCCCATCTCTCTCCAGTTCCTGTGTGTCGCTCAGAGGTAAATATATATACGTTTTTCTTTCCTGCATATTTTGTACTACATACATTACTCTGTTCCTTGCTCTTTTGATAGTGGCAACAATTAGGAAATAACAATACTTTACTCTTCTCTGGTGCTTATTCTGTGCCAGTCACTATTCTAAGACCTTCACGTGTATTATCTCATTTAATTCTCAGACACATCCCATGAGATAGAAACTGTTATTGCTTTCAGTTTATAAATGAGGAAACCAAGGCAGAGAGGCTAAGTAACTTACCTAAGGACACGTAAGCTAGTGAGTGGTGTAGCCAGGGTTTGAATCTACCAATTGGCTATAGTTACTGTCTGTGAGATCCTCATTCTTTTAAATAGCTTGTACAATTTTTTTTAAGATTAAAGTCTTTATTTTGGAATACTTGTAGATTAACATGCAGTTGTAAGAAATAACACAGAGATCCCATGTGCCCTCTTCCCCCAGTGATGAATTCTTGCGGAGCATATAGCGCAGTATCACAGCCAGGGCATTGGCATTGACACATTCCACTCACCTTATTCAATTCAAAGTCTAAAATTTGTTTAATTGGTTACAAACATTTAAAGTCAGGAGATTTCACACAAACTCTTAGAATTTTGGCTTCTCTTGAAGAAGCTTCACTTGAAGAAGCTTCCCCAGAAACAAGTCCTGAGGGCAGGTTTAAGTACAGGGAGTTTGTTGAAGCTTGTCTAGTCAGGTAGTAGGTTGTGGGGCCAGGAGGGCAAAGTCACCAGTTAAGGGTGTGGTACTGGGAGTGGGAAGACTCAGCCCAGTTCTACTGGGAGACTGGAGACAGTACAGAACATTTCCCTAGACTTATTACCTACTCACCTACACACCCTGCGGAGAGCCGAGGGAGCTGGGATATTTATCCAGTAACCTCCATTTCCCCTGTCACTGTCTGCTGGCTATCCCCAGGGCAACTGGGGAAGAGCTGTCACTTCTCTAGCCCTTCCAGCCCACCTCTGAGCTGGATGAGCAGGCCCTAAGCCACCAGAAGTATCCCTCCAACAGAAAGATGCAAATGCCAGCCACTGACAGTCAAGATGTGTATAGTGCATGCCACAAGGGGTGGGGTAGAGAGCAGCCAAGAACTGGTGGGGACATCAACTGGGTCTGGCACAGGAAGGTGCTCTGTCAATCCTGTTTGAAAGACAAAGTGAATGAATGAATGAACACTGGGAAGCAAACAAGAGTGTATTTCTGCTTGCTTGCCCTTCAAAGCAGCCTCTCTGCTGGTGAGGACCCCGACAACCACAGGATCACTGTGCCAGCCAGAGCAGGAGTAGCCTAGAGAAGGGCTACAGCCAGGCTTCTGAGATCCAAGGGTTGAAATCCTAGCTCTACTCATTACTAGCTGTGTGGCCTTGGGGAAGTCCTATCACCTCTCTAGACTTCAGTTTCCACATCCATAAAATAGGACAGTGAAGCCCACAGCCATGAGAGGACAAAATGAACTGGTTCATGTGGTGTGCTCAGAAGTGTGAGCACTTGGAAGGTGTTAGCTGATCTTTTCACCTTCTGGTTCAGGTCCTGCACTGGGTGCTTACATAACCAGTTTGTACCTCTCACAGCTTGGGTGGTTAATTACCACCCATTTGTGTAGATTGGAACTAGTCCCAAGGCCACAGGACTGGTCTGGAGCTGAGCTAGGTTCCCATCCAAGGGTGCTGTTTCCCAGGACCACTGAGATTCGAGTGCAGTGACTTCCTGGCTATGTGAGTGAGACTAGGCCTTACTTTCCTGTCCATAGCACAGCACTAAGGAGGGGTACCTTCTCTTAGAGTCATTAATGGGATTTGGGATGAGAGCCATCTGCAGAGCTTTGGGAAGGGGTGAGACAGCGTGCACTGGAATGAAAGCCAAGGAGGATATACCTGCTGCTGTGTGGGCTGCTGCCAGGTTTGTCACACACCGCCCCCACCACACCCCACCACAAACAGGAGGCAGGGAGAAGTGGTATAAGAGGCACTGCCTGTTTCTACACATATTCCTCCCTCTGTGCCACATTCAGTATCCTATCCCCATCATAAAGACACAAACCCCAGCTCCTTGGTTTAATACATATTAGAGCCCCACCAGCCCCCAAAGTCATATTCTAAACTCACAACCCACTCAAGCCCCACTAATAGGGCAAATGAACCCCCACCTAGCCATCTCCCCTGTATTAAGCCTGTCTCTCCCTAGAACACTGCCCCTCCCCTCTGTAGTCAGCCTAGCGGCCAGTGACTCTGTGACCTACATGTGACTTCAGGCCCTGGGCCCAATGAGGGGCTGGAGGAGGTGGCTAGGGCTGGAGGTTCCCTCCTAGCTAGACCTTAACTGCCCAGTCTCTCCCTGATCTCTCCACTAAACCAACCTCCACCTCAGTCTCAGACAGACATGTCTAGCCTCCAGGCACTGTGCTCTGGCCTGCCCCTGTGGCCCCTCCCAGAGAACCAGGGACGCTGGGCTGGGGTGCCCCATGCCCCAGCCAGGACTCCTGGCCTCAGCCCTGCAGAGGAACAGGTAAGAAGCTGAGCCCTATTCCCGCTGGGAGGGTGGTTCCTGGTGGCTATCCCCTACTTCCTCTCTCTGCAGGAGCTGAGGCCCAAAGTCTCTAGGAGCTTTCAGTGGGGTGGGGGGATCCCAGTGGGGGTGGGGAACCCATCTGTATCAGACTTCATCACATCCCATATCCCTCACTCTCTCCCCAGTGACCACCCTTGGGTGTGGGATTATGGCCCCCATTTATAAGGACCCTGAGGCTCAAGGTCACTCAGTCTGTAGAAAGTGGTGCTGCCATGACTGCTTCCAGTCCAAGGAGGACTGGGGCCAGTGTGAAGTGCCCCAAACACGCAGAAGCAAAACATGTACCTTCCTGACCCAGACATGCACATACCTTTGAAATTCTACCCTATAGTAGGTCAGCTCTTGTTTTCGTTTACAGGAAAGTTACTGGTGAGAGTTGGTCGGGAGGCCAGGCACCCCTACTTGATCTCCCACAGTCCCTCCAGCTAGCACCTCAGGCAATCGGACCATCTAGGAATCCCACTTGTCTCCTCTGTAAGCTGGAGAAGAAAATAATTACACCACAGGGTAGTAAAGGAGACCAGATGAAACAAAGTACAAGGTTATGTAAATAGTTTTCCCCTACCTCTTCTTTACTCAAAATTACTCAAGAATTTTGGGAAGAGTAGAGGGAAAGTAGAAAATGTTAAGCACAGGGATTAAAGGAGAAATCCCATCACCCCACCCTGAATAAAGAATGCTACCCTGCCCTGGCGGATGTAGCTCAGTGGATTGAACACAGGCTGCGAACCAGGCATTGCAGGTTCGATTCCCAGTCAGGGCACATGCCTAGGTTGCAGGCCATGTCCCCCAGCAACTGCACATTGATGTTTCTCTCTCTCTCTCTTTTTCTCCCTCCCTTCCCTCTCTAAAAATAAATAAATAAAATCTTCAAAAAAAAAGAATGCTACCCTTAGGGAGACTGTCCCCTCCACTTTCTGCTAAGTGCCTCCCACAAAGGGGTAAACAGGGCACTGGGGGGCACTAGGGAATGGTGGGGGATGGGGTTGGTGGGCACTGGAGGTAGGAAGCTGCAGGTGGGGCTGAGAGGAGTGGGCCTTGGTGAAGGGTGGGGGCAGGGAACTCTGCCCTTCCCATCCCCCATCCATCATCGTCATTGTCATAGTTTGGTCTATCTGGCCCAGCTCAGCCTTGTCAAAACAAAGGTTCATGTTTTCTCCCACTCAGTTGTTTCCCTGCTGGCTGCCAGTGCCTCGACCTTTGACCAAGAGGGCCTGAAGGGCTCCACCACCTGCACATCTCTGATGATACCCTTATAGTTTTATGCTGGTAGTCAGCTTCCATGGTGTCTTGTGCTGGGAGGAGGGCACCTGGAAGCCTGAGGAGCAGGGGCCACCTCAGCTTTACCTGTGTTTGTTGCCATCTGCTTGAGGGTCACAAAGCTCTTGAGTAGGGGTGACTTGCTGGTCTGGGGAGTTTGAGCTTTTGAAGGGACTAAATCTGTCTGGATGCCAGGGTTAGCCAGACTTCAGCTGATGCCTATGAAATAACAAGAAATATACGGGCATTTATATCTGCCTCCCTATCCGATTCCTGCTAATGTTTGGTTTTGGATCCCAGCTCCTGACAAGAGCTCCTAAATCAGTTGTAATTTCCTGCATGATAGGAGTTACGAGCATCTTTTGTTCTAAGGATGCCACTCTAGGTGGGCTCCTGGATGAGGGTTGGTGACCAGAAAGACCAAGCCACAATTAGCAAAGTGTGGAACATTCAGTCTTACCCCACATAGTCCAGAGAGAGGAGAGGGACTGCAGAATGAATTAATAATTAAACATTCCTATGTGTTGAAGCCTCAATAAAAATCCCTTACCTGGGGGGTGGAGGTGGGGGCAGGGTTGAAGAGGGCACAGCTCAGCAACCTTTCCCCAGACCTTGCCCTCTGCATCTTTTTGTCTGGGTTTTCACCTGTATCCTTTATCACATTCTTTTTCTTAATATAATAAACCAGTAAACATAGGGTGTCCCTGAGTTCTGTGAACCACTCTAACAAATTATCAAACCCTTGGAGGGGACCTCGGGAATCCCAGTTTATGGCTGGTTGCCACCTTAGGTGACAACCTGGACTTTCAATTGGCATCTGAAGTATGTGTGGAAGTGGGCAGTCATGTGGGCTTGAGCCCTTAACCTGTGGGGTCCGTGGCGACTCCAGGTAGACAGTGTCAGAATTAAATTGAACTGTAGGACAGCCGGCTGGTGTCAGAGACTTGTCAGTGTGGGAAAACCCTGCACATCTGGTCACAGAAGGTTTTATGTGAGAACAGTTTCTCTACTAGAGGGGAAACATGAGAGTGTTTTCCTAGAGAGTTTCCAAACCCAATGACAGCTTCATCAGCAGCTCGCTTTATACTTTTCCTTTGGCTTGTTTTCTATGTTTTTATTTAAATGTGTCTCTTTGACTTTTGATATAAACTTGAAAGGTAATTTTATGATAGGAGATAAGTAAGTTAAATATAAGAGTAAGTTTCCCACTTCATCTCCCCAAGTCACAGTTTGATTTTTTTTTTTTTTTTGGTGTATCCCTTCAGACACATTTTATGTGTGGGCCCTTAAAAATATAAGTAGAAACATTTCATACATGTTAGAGGGTTTTTAAGATTGTTCATTATTGATGTATTTAAAGTTGCCCCATTCTTTTAACTGTTTCATAATATTTCATTTGGATGTACTAAAATGTGTTTCATTCTTTGCTCTTCTATAAGTACATTTCTCTGTTTAAATATAGAGTATTCTCTATGTATAACATCTTAGCCACTGTATTCTCATTATGAGCATAGGACAACTATAGTGCTGAGGAAAATTTAGTCACATACCGTGGCCAGTTCCTCTATTAGAAATGTCTTCAGCATCCTCCCCTTTGCCATACACAATTTCTCTTACTGACCTTTTCTCTGAATTCTGCCCTACCTAAAGGGGCTCTGCTGGGCATCAGGTAGCAGATCTGAAGACTTCCCACATGTATCTGGGTTCCCAACTACTAACATGCTATCCTGAGCTTCTTGAGTGTGGGGCTTTTTGGGACTCATTTCTGGGTCTTCAATAACACCAGAAGTTGTTTGTTGAATGTGTGGACAAGAGTATATGCTAAGTACTGAAACCAACATCTTACAGGAGTTCAGTAGACAGGAGAAACATAGCTGGGCTTCTGGGAGGAGGTGGTCTTAGTAACATAGGCAAGGTTCTTAGACTGGAAAATCTGAGAAGGTCTCTTGGACACAATGGGAGGTAGTGAGTGAAGATGCAGAGACTGGCATTTCCAGAGTACATTAAGGATGGAGGTGGCCCCATGTGAATCTGAACTAGATGCAGAGAGAGCCAGGCCCAGTCTGATTATAGAGGACCCTGAATGCCAAGAGTACTGTGGACTTTATCATGTGAGTAATGAGGATCCCATGAAGGTTTCTGGACGCTCTCCCAGAGAGTGTAGAGGTTTCTACAGAGTTCCTAGAGGGGCAGGTAAGCTGGAGGAAACAACTGGCAGCACAGAGGGCCTTGAGTGTGGGAGATGATCATTTTGATAGCTAGGACTCACAAGGCATGTATGTGTGCCAGACACTGCTTTAGGCATGTCAGTTCAGTTAGTCCCTAAGACAGCACTATGAGGTGTGTGCTATCCTCACACTGATTTTGCAGAGAGGGATTGGAAGCTCAGAGAGGGAGTGTGTGCGTGTGCTGTGTAGCAGACGCTCTGGTGCAGACTGAAGCCTGGAGAGGAGGAGTGCAGAAGCAGCAGCCCCTGGAGGGGCTCCATTCCTCCAGCTGGAAGAGCTTGAGCCACAGTTTGGACCCAGGAAGTCTGGCTCCAGTTTGGGCCAGAGCTGACTGAGGGCCCAAATGGGGCTGGGTTAGAGGGGTGCAAGGATGGGGGTGATTCAAACAAGGCTGAACCAATTGGATCATGGCTATCATTTTGGCAGAACTGGTGAGTCGAAAACTTCCAAGCAAGTGAGGTTTGCCCCATAGGATCACTGCTAGGTTAGAATGAAAGAAAGTAAGGTAGAGGTCAAATCTCTCTCTCTCTCTCTCTCTCTCTCTCACACACACACACACACACACACACACACCTTGTTCTGGGAGCTTAACAGAGTCACAGGCTGTGGTATCCTTATAAGTTGTCAGCTGTGACACAGGAAAGGTTTGGTCTTAGCAGAAGTAATATTACTTCTAATATTACTTAGAAGTAATATTACTTCTAACATAGGATTCTGTCTTTGCCTTCTTAGTTTCCTAGGGCTGTTGTAACCAATCACCACAAGTATAGTGGCTTAAGACAACACAAATCTATTATCTTATAATTCTGGGTGTCAGAAATCTGAAATGAGTTTCACTGGGCTACAAGCAAGAAATATTAGTGCAAATGCACTTATATTGAAATCATACTTGCTCTTTTGCTGTCTTACTGAGTATCATGACTCTCATTTTGGGGGCACAAATAATGACATAGATTGTTGTCCCGGTTTATGTTTACATGTTTAAAAAGTTCAAAATGTATTCTTAGTAGCATTTACACATATTATACAATATCAAGTTTAAAAAATAAATGCAGCAGGGCCGTGTTCATCTGGAGGTTCCTGTGTGTGTGTGGGGGGGGGGGGGAATCCATTTCCTTGCTCCAGCTTCTAGAGCATCCAGACCATCTGGACTTCTGCGTTGCATGGCTCATGGCCTCTTTCTCCATCCTCACAGCCAGCAGCACAGCAAATTCAAATCTGTATTTCTGACTCTGTCCCTCTGGTTTCTTCTTATAATAACTATTATGATTACGCTGGGGCCCCTGGATAATGCAGGATGCTTTCCCATCTCAAAAGCACTATTTTAATTTTACTTGTAAAGTCTCATTTGCCATGTAATATAACATGTTCACAGGTTTCAGGGACTAGGATATGGATATCTTTGGGGTCCATAATTCTGCTTACCACACCATCAGGTGCCCAGAATCCTCCAACACAATGGCTGAACACAGGACCTTTTATGAATTAGTCCTCTGCTCCTAACAGTACAGACCACTGACCTTATTCGACAAGCTGGGAAGTGCAGGGATATCTAGAATATTTGGTCCAATTTATGTGTTGAATACATCTGGTTTTCCTACTAAGAACCCATTTGTCCCATGTATTACATATTAATGGACCCCAATCTCACCAGTGGAAATCTATCTCTGACATTCTATATGCTGTATAGCATGCCCTCTGGTGTAGCCTGAGATGGGGGGAGCTGAAGGACTTGTGGTAGCACTGTATGATTAGTACGCCAGCTGACCATGCACAGTGTGAATTCCCAAGTGGGGCTCTCTCTGGCTCTCCACTGTGGCACTTGATATTAAACTGAAGACCTGCAAACAAGGAAGTTGCAAAGGTGAGCATGAGCAGGAAGCAAGAAATACTCCCCAGGTCCTGGCTTTGCTTCTTTAAGAACAGGTGGGTAGAGGCCTGGCACTATGTACCAGGTAGTGCACGTTATCTCGTCAAATCCTTTCAACTCTGCAGCTGAATAGTCCATGCTGACAGATGGGGAAACTGGGACAGGGGCGACCTGTCCAAGTGCACGCAGCTAGTAGTTAGCAAGGCAAGGACTAGACTCAGCTGTGCCAACTGTTGCGTGCTCCTAAGGAAGTGGCTGACCCCATCACTCCACTTGCTGAGCCTTCTCCTGTACTGAGGTTCCCAGTATCCATGGGAACCTGAGTCATCACCCAGACCAGTTCAGCCCTGCCTGTTGCAGGACTGTGTGCAACTCACACAACCTGTCTGAACACCATTTTCTCATTTTAATGCTGAGAACTACCCACCATCAGAAACTTGGAGTATTAAATCCAGGTCAACAAACAGAGCTGCTGCTTTTTTATTTTTTCACTCAAAAAATAATTATCACATGTCTATTATGTAACTATGGACATAGGGAATAAAGTTATTGAACAAAAATGGGATAGAAGACAACTTTCCTAAACTAAGTATAAACATGAAATTGCAGATAAAAAGGTACAGTTTATCCTTGAAAGAAAGAAAAAAACCTGATATGGAATAGTTGCCATTAAGTCATAGCCAGACAAAATTACATAATAATGAAACATTCAATGGTGATAAAATGGAAATCTTACAAAAGGAAAAAATAGGCAAATAGCTTCTGTGCTGCATTTAGGGTTCAGGAAATTGCTGGAATTCCCTTTACATTTATGGCACATGTGCATGAACACTTCATTTTGGATCAGATTGAATTTTGTACAGGCTTTAGATACATTTTATAGAATGGCTGAGTCACTTCTATCAACTGACACAATTTAAAAATCATTAATTTTGACAGGAATATTTGTTGTGTTTTGAGTTCTGTGATTAATTGAACAAAAATTTGCAAAAGAATTGAACAAAATTTTGCAAAAGCATTCGATGGTTAAACCTGCCTTCTTCATCTTGCACCTTGGTAAAATACCATGTTTAGCCCCAGTAACGAAGCCTACATTTCTGCGAGAACAGTGAACACAGTGGTTTCAGACTGCAGCTGCCACCTTTTAGCAGGCTATAAAATCAACCAAGGGGCTTGCAACCAGTATTCATCAGAAAATTAAATAAAAGAAATTAGGATAGAATATATTAGGTGCCTTGTAATAAGGTTATGTCTTGTGTGGTATATGTGTGTGTGGTGTGTGTGTGTGTGTGTAATTTATATTACTTTTGAAACTTAATGTCTCCTTTCTCTGGCAAGCTCTGATTAGAAGCCATACACCAGTAAAAAAACAAAACCAAACAAAAAAGCAACCTTTCTGCCAAGGTGTAAAACTCACAGAAAGTAGCCCAAATGCCACGTGCACAGGTGGAAGAACAGGCCCTGACCTTGAACAGTAATCACTGTCCTGACTTTTCACAGTGTATCTTAACCACACCTGCTCTTGAACTTTGTGTCTAAGGACAAGTTATGCAGTATATTTTTTATGTGTCCTCTTCATGCAACGTGAGGGTGGGAGAGTCATCCCAGCTGCTGGATTGTTTCATCCTCCTTGCTGTCCTGCTGTGGTTCCCTAGGGTGGGGCCCCTAGACTAGCAGCAGTAGCATCTGAAAACTTGTCAGAAATGCAGGGACTTTGGGGGTGGACCCAGCACTCTGAGTGATTGTGATGCCTGCTGGCCTTGAGAGACTCCTGTTGGGGCACATTCTTAGCCACTGCTCTGGAGAAACTCATATTTCTGATCTTTTTTTTTGGCCAGGAGGGGAGTGATTATGTGCTTTTATTCTGTGTGAAAATTAAATGAGGGAATGGCTCTGCAAATCCTTTCAAGGTTCTGAGACAACCTGAACTGGCAGCATTTTCTCCCTTGCCTGTTCTGGCCCTCTGCTCCCTCCTGAATTGTCCCTCTCTTTCTCTCCCTCCTACTCCACCTGCCCTAAGGCCCCAGTGACACCCCTATCATTCACTCCTTAGGGCATGTCTTAGCCCACTGTGTTTGGCCTCTGGGCACACTGGACATACTGTCCTTTCTTTCCTAGGCCTCTGCTCTTGGCCTGCAGGGCATCTGTGCTCCTGGTTGGGTGCCTAGCTCATGGTCTTCCTGGGTGGTACTTCTGCCCCTATCCAAATGCTGGTGTCCTCAGGGCCCATTCCTATGCCATTTTTTCTTCTCCTGTCACCTCCTGCCTTCTAGTGTCAAAGTCACCTGTCTTCTTCAAGTCCACACCACCTCTCCCCTCAATAGACATGCTTTCAATGAATGAGTGAATAAATGTACCACAACCAGCTCTTCATCTCCCTTCACCCCCAAGTGGTTTGTTCTCCATGGCCACTGGGTGAATAAATAGCTTCAGTGTCCACCTAGACACCAGGCTGTCACCCTAGCAATTTCCCCCACTTTGTCTGCCTCCACCCTCAGGCTCCAGTCTGGGTGTCAGAAGGAAGAGAGCTATGAAAGGGTCTGTCAGGACTCTGGCCCTCCTTGATCTTAACAAGACAGATGATAAACAAGAAAGGAAACAAACAAATCACAGTGTCTGATGGCAAAAAGTTCCAGAAGGAAACAAAGGTGGGAAGAGAGGCTGAGAGTCAAGAAAGCAATGTCAGGTAGGCCTCTGAGAAGCGGGCATCTGGCCTGAAACTAGAATGAAGGGAGGGGCCCTCCAAAAGAAGGCAGATTAGGCAAGGGGGGGATACATGCAAAGGTCCTGAGGTAGGACCAGGAACATCAGGGATATATGGAGAAGAATGATAGGGTTGGGGGCAGTGTGGGAGTTTGGGTTGCTTTCCCTGATTGGATAGGAGCCCTTAGAAGGTTTGCCCTATCTCTGGCTTTTGGCTCTATGCTGGGCCTCCTACATCTGGCAGGATCTTAGTCCTAGAGCTGCGAGTGTAGCCCAAAGTTACTTGCCAAGCTGATCACTTATGGAGAGTGTTTCTCTGCACTTGTACAAAGGGCCTATGAGTTCCTGGCAGGTCTATTCCCACTCCCCTGGATTCTGCATTTCACACTATAGCCACAAACCTCAGGGGAGGGCCCACTCTGGTCCTTGCCTAGAGTCGAGCAGCCTGGTCTCCAGTGAGCAAGTCCTTGGGAAGGCTTCATGCAGGAGGTGATGTTGTAGATGGGCCCAGGGTGAAAACGGGGCAGTCTCTGAGTGGGATCATAAGTTTTTAAATGAAGCAGGGGCAAATCCAAGTAGGGAAGGATGGCCCATTATGGAAGCCACAAGATGCTTGGCTCTGAGCTCCCATCCCTGCTGCACCTCACCACTCTCCTTCTGCAGCTAGCACTGAGGAATGCCCTGCGCTACTTCCCCCCGGATGTGCAGGAGCTTCTGGCCCCTGAGTTTGCCCAGGAGCTGCGGCTGTATGGACACATCTATATGTACCGGTTCTGCCCCCGAATTGAAATGAGGTGAGTGCTGGCAGGCAGGTGCAGCTTCAAAGGGGCCCAGAGTGGGAAGGGAGGGACCTAAGAGGGACCATGATGGACGTCAGGAACTCCAGAGTCAGCAGAAAATGGGAAATTAAGGCTGTCCACAGTAGGAGTCCCATGGATGTGGCATGCTGAGTCATTGTCCCTCACACAGAGAGAGGAGGTGGCAGTGTTATTGTCTGTGGGAGTCTGCAGCCTAGAGCTGGCTGAAGCCCGCAAGACTGGCCAGAAGATGGAGTGATCCTTATTAAATGCGTCCCTCTGACTGGATGTCCTGGGGTGTGGGTCCTGTGCAATTCTGAAGCCAAACTGTATGCAAAATCCCTTTTTAAACCACATGTGTTTTGGGGGGGTTTTTTTGCCTTGCCAAAGGGCAAGGAGAGGTTTAAAGGGTGCTCTACCAGTGTCTTCAAATAGCTCAGGCTTCCATCAAAGTTCACAAGCTGAATTGTGATTGTCACTGAAAGCCTTGTGAAGCCACAAATGACTGGGCCCCACCCCACATTGCACAGTCAACAGTTCTGGAGTGGGGTGGAAGGATCTACTTGTCAGTTCCCAGATGCTGCTGCCCCACCCAAGTATCACACTGTGTATCTTTGTTCTTGGATATGCCAAAAGCCCAGACTTGTTTGGTACCACCACAAGGAATGGCCTGAACCCCATAAAACAGGAACCACATCTCCTCATTCCTTTTGGGGCCTTCTGCCTAGCACTTGCTGTAGAATTGGTGCCTAGGAGCACAGGTGGTGTGAATGAAAGAAGGAAAAATAAACTGTACCCAGAGTAGAGGCTTCTGGAAAGTAGATATCAGCTTTGCTTCAAAGTCAACATTCTCTCAGTGGGAGCCTGCCTAGAAGGGAGGAAGGGTGGCCTGGGGGGGGAGTGGGGGCTGAATTTCCTGTACCTGGAAGGGTGGAGGGCACAAAGCATAAGGTGAGCAACAGAGCCATTTGGCTTTGGTTCCTGCTGGGAGCTCCCAGGTGACTTCTGCAGCAGGATGTTGGGTCTCACTGTTCACACCTGTGTGCCCTCCCATCATCATACCTAGTGGCTGGACTCCCCTTGCAGGGCCTACCCAATGAAGCAGTACCCTTGCCGGACGAAAGCTGCAGCAGCCATCATGCACATGATCATGAACAACCTGGATCCTGCCGTGGCCCAGGTAATAGCTAGGGAAACTGAAGCACAGGGACCAGGACCGTCCAATAGAATTGTAACATGAGACACCCATGTAATGTGTTTAAGCTTTTTATTTAGAAGTAATGATAGATTCCCAGTAACTATAGAATAGCACCAACATCAGGACACCAATATTGGCATAGTAGAAACACATGTAATTTTAAATTTTCCAATAGCCACATGAAAAAGTAAAAAAGAAAATATTTAATACTGTATTTTGTTTATCTTGATATATCTGAAATATTATCATTGTAACATGTAATCAGTAAAAAAATTATTGAGCTATTTCACAATTTTTTTCCACTAAGTCTAAATCTGGAGTAAGTTTTATACTTAGAACATGTCAGACAAGCCAAGACTAAAGTACTCAAGACTCAGGTCTGGCCACATGTGCCTGTAACGGGACTCCTGAGAGCCAGTCTGTACATCAGATCCCATATTTGAGAAAAGATAGGCTTTGCAAGGTGAATCTCTAAGTATTACACTTGAGGGTGATATGGTCCTAGAATTTAACTACCCTGCGTGGTGGTGAGAGCTTCCTCAGCACTGGCCCTAGCCCCAAAACCTGATCACAAATGTACCCATGGCATTGACCCCAGTTTGAGTTCCCAAAGTGACTCCAGATGCAATTCTATCCCTCACCCCAAGCTGAGCCCTTATCCCAATCACAGGTGGGCCATACCCTCTGGCTTCTCCCATTGCCCCCACCACTCCTTCATAAAGGCCCATCGCCACCTTGCCCCGTACAGCCCAGTGAAGGGGTGGGTGCTGTCCCTCCCCAGACCGCTGTCTCAGATGACACTTTGTCTTCTTCAGTTTCCCCAGGAGCTTGTGACCTACGGCGGAAATGGACAAGTGTTCAGCAACTGGGCTCAGGTACACTAGAGTATGAGGCCTGGCTCCATGCCCAGGCCCTACCCATGACCATGTCCTCTGGCCTAGAAGGAGGTTACAGACCCAGAGTTTGGGACTCAGGTCTCTGCCTGCCTGATGCCTGAGATTACAGCACTGGAGACAATTTGAGGATGTGGAAGGTCTTAAGGGCAGGAGTGGCCTAACTTGAGGCCCCAGGAGCCACTAGGGTATAATAGAGGCCTGGAGGGATGGGGCACTTGGCAGGACTTCTGAGGTCTGGGGAGCTCTTGGAGCCTGGGGGTGCCTTGGGGCCCACTGTGGGTCCCCCACTTACAGGGTTTTCCATGTTTTTCTCTCCCCTGCAGTTCTGGCTCACAATGTCCTACTTGTCGCAGATGACAGAGGATCAGACACTGGTCATGTACAGTGGACACCCCCTGGGCCTCTTCCCAAGCAGCCCTGGAGCCCCAAGGCTGGTCATTACCAATGGGATGGTGGGTGCTGGGGCAGCTGGGCATAGTTCTGGCTCAGGAACAGCGGGGAAAACCAGATGCCCCTGACACCTGCTTACCTATTGTTTCTAAGGGCACTATGCTGCCCTTAGCCTTTGGCTCCTGTCCATCTTTTCCAGGTCATTCCCAACTACTCTTCTAGAACCGAGTATGAAAAGCTCTTTGCCATGGGTGTTACAATGTAAGTCTCTATTTCAGTTTACATCATATCATTCCAGTAAATATCATATATTTCTACTTTTATTATAAAACAATGTAGCAATATTAAATAGAATTTTGAAAAATACAATCACTGTGCTGGAGCAATTCCATATTTACATATTCCCTAGCAGTTTTTATGAATATGCCTGCAATTTTTATATACTTATAAGCAAATGGACATACCACTTGAATCCTGCTTTTTTCTAACATTTTATTATGAACAATTTCAAACATACAGGAAATTGAAAGAATTAACAATAAACACCAACAATTCTGTGATTAATGTACTATTAAACTCACTTTATCTGTGTCTTTCTGTCTGTCCCTCTGTCTTTTCATCTGTCCAATTGGGTTTTGATGCATTTCAAAGTAAGCTATAAATATTATAGTCTGGAATTCAATATTTGTTTATAAGTTTTTCTTTTGAAGTGAAATTCACACATAAGGAAATGCACATATCTTACGTGAGCTCTAACAAATGCCTGCATATACGCAACTCAAACCCCATAAAGATGCAGACTACTGCCATTTCATTTGTTATAAAATTAATGCATGCTCTGAGCTGAAAACTTTCCTCAAACATTATAAAAGTAGCTATAGTGTAAAGGAAATCCCTCTCTCACCCTAGATCCCCAATTTATAGTTTCCCTTGCATCCTTTCAAACTAATTTCTTATGTGAGTGGCTATAAAGTAGATCATTATGATGCATCTGCACTTGCCTTCCTCCTTTGAAGATGTAGCTTGGACATTGTTCCATTTCAGGAAACCTGGGTCTAACTTATTCCTGCTTTACCTGCAGTATTCAATTGCACCATAATTCATTTAGCCCACTTGCCTCCTGATTTGGATTGTTTGCAGTGTTACAATGAATGTCCTGATCCATACATCTTTGTGGATCTCTGGGACTGATAATAACCATGTAAAATATAATCAAATCATAGTATTGGGAGCCAATAAATGAAGCCCCAGACTAATGCTTTATAATATAATAGTCACCACCATTTGTCATTCTAGGATTTACAGGTTTAATCCTCTGTAAAATCCCCTGATATAAGTACTCTTATTACCCCATTTTGTGGAGGAAGAAACTGAGTATCAAAAACCAAATTACTTTTTTTGTTTGTCATTAGTAGTCATGGTCGCTCTTATTATTACTATGAGCCTTGAAGACCTCTGCTGTACCAGTGGAAGCACCCAAGGGTCAGAGGGATGGAGTCCACTCCTGGCTCCTCTGCCTTTTGTGACCTCCAGCAAGTCACTGTGCTTCTGTTTCGTAGATACAGGATGGAAGTTTAAAGAGGGTGAAGCTACAGAGTCAGACCTGGTCTGGCTGTCCCTGAAGGCTGACCCTAGATGCTATAGGCAGTTAACTCAAGAAAAGATGCAGTTCACTAGTAGAGATAGGAAAAGGTTTACATGTACTGCATAAAAAAACCCTGAGAACTGCTAATTAAAGCAAAGCCCTTTTCACTGTTGGGCTGACAAAAATAAAACTACAGATAATACCCAGTGTTAGGGAAGACGTGAGAAAACAGGCAATCACAGATTGTGGGTGGGGTCCAGGTCAGTACAGGAAGCTGGAGGTAGCTGGGTGGGCTACATTTAGGGACTGGGATAAAGAAACTTCTACCCCACACTTTTACTTACAAGAGTTATCTTGGAAGTAACATGCAGCAGATCACTTAAACACAAAGGATTGAGCCAGTTCTGCTATGTGTCGTCGTATAACCTTGGAAACTTGGATCGTATCTGCAAAGAGGAGATATTAATGAGTGTGAGAGTTAATTAAATGATAAAGGTGACACCCTTAGCATGTGGCACAAAAGGAACCCTTGGGCACTCTTCTTGAATAGATGTAGGCCCACCAGGGAACACACCCATACTGGGGGTTGAGGTGGGTTCTAATGGTTTCACTTGTCTCCCTGAATGGGTGTTTATCATATCAGCACTATTCTGTTATGTTTTATAATATTCATATGACCTTTCAAGCTAAGGGTATTGCATCCCCATGTTTTGGAAGAGGAAACGAAGGTTCTGAGTGGTCCAGTGTCTTGCCTAAATTATGGGATACACTTGATATTTAGATACAGATCTGTGAGAATCAGGATCCACTTCAGATCCAGAAGACAGAAGGGTAAATTCCTGGGCAACAGGAATTCAGTAGAAAAGAGATGTGAACTTAAAATTTATAAGGGAGAAAAGTAAGTGGTAGTCTCCCTTGAGACTCTCCTTACCTTAAGAAGAGTACAATTAAGGCAACAACAGAATGTTGTCATTCCCCCATTACATTGCCAGCAATTCAATGTTTGATAATTATCAAGGAATGCAAACAGGCATGCCCATGCATTGCTGGGGACAGTCACTTAGGAATCTGACAGTATTTGTTAATATTTTAAATGTGTGTACCTGATGACCCAGCACTCCTGCTTCCTGGTTTCTACCCTGGGAGGCAGATCAGAGGTGGCTCGCTGCAACGTTGTTCCTGTAGCAAAATTGGAGCCATCCTGATGGTTGATGGGGAAGAGAACACTCTGTGGCTTCTGATACTGCATACTTGGAGCCACCAAAGGAATAAGTGGGATCTGTGAGTGCTGGTGTGGAAAGAATACCACAGTCCTTGCATTTAGGGGAAAAACAAGCTGTAGAAACAACACCTACTGAATGAGGCCATTTATGTAACTAATACTGATAATAACTCCTCATGCAAAACAGCACTCTAAATGGGTTTGTTGGAGTCTAACTTACACACAGTACAGTGTGCAAATCTAGAGTGTGCATAGTTGTGTCAGCACCTCTTGCTGTAGACCAAGCCCCACCCCTGCCTCCCACAGCTCCCAGCCCTCCTTGCAGTAGGTAAAGTCCCCAGATGAAGGTCACTAAATGAATGGAATCTTGCAAAGTGTACTCTTTCTTGGTAGGCTTCAATGCTAGGCCCATCACACACAGGAGGAATATATTCTTTCTTTTTTCTGTGTAGAATTCCATTGTGTTCATATACTACGATTCATTCCTCCTGCTGATGGGCATTTCAGGGCCTGACCACTGCAAATCAAATTGCTATGAACAATGGTGTGTATGCCTATGTACATAGGCATGGAAAGTGGAAGTGCTAGGTCACATTAAACTTTTGCCAATGTGGCTAAATGTTCTCCAGTGATTTTATCAATAATACTACAGTTTTTGAGAGAATGAAATCTGTTATAAGAGATCTCAGGGGCCAGAGGGTACCAAAAATGGGGGATTGTAAGCTTCTCTAAAATATTTTCTTTTGTTTTTTAAGAAGAATGTATTAATGCATTTGGAAGTAATTAAAAATTAATTTTAAACCATCAAAAGTGGGGGGGTTGGCACTGGGCTCATTCCTTGCTTGCTTTCTCTGTGGTCAGGTATGGCCAGATGACAGCAGGCAGTTATTGCTACATCGGTCCCCAGGGAATCGTCCATGGCACAGTGGTAAGAGGCAGAGGTCATGCCTGGCCTCAGGGGGTGGGAAGTGGACATGCCTGAAGTGGACAGTGAGCTCCCAACTCCTCTCCCTGCAGCTCACCTTGTTGAATGCTGGTCGTCGGTACCTGGGCATCAATGACCTGGCTGGGAAAGTCTTTGTCACCTCTGGACTGGGTGGAATGAGTGGGGCTCAGGCCAAAGCCTCAGTCATCGTGGGATGCATTGGTGTTATAGCAGAGGTGAGCACACAAGGAGCACTGAGTCCTCATCCCTGCTCACCTCCCTCCTTCTTTATTCAAAAGCCACTCACACTCATAGCACTCTGGTCTCTGGCCCCTTCCGTGTCCCCTCTACAAAGCCTTCCAGGGTGGGTTCCCAGGGCAGTACACCCCTCCTGCCTTCAAAGTCTCATTGTTTTCCATGGTCAACGCCTGTTGATGTTATCCCGTGAAACTGACTTTCTGTGGGTTAAGCTTCCATTACTGCACTTGAAAATGTGGAATATAGCTGGGAGATAATAAATGGTTATGAATAAATGAACATAGACATCTCTAACTCAGACAGTTCACAGTCAGGGGTAGGAAGCAGATGAGCTGCCCATCAGTAGAGGGGAGTGCAGCGGCTTTTTCTCAGTGGCTGTCACAGCTTTCTTTGGCAGTGCCAAGGACAGGCAGGGAAACAGGAAGAGAAGGTGTGTGACTCTAAGAAAAGCCTTGGTGATACACGCCATTGTGATTTACATTTAGTTGATACTAAACCTGTAATATACATAGCTGTACTTGTTAAGACCCCATTTGACTGCAGATAACAGGAGACCAAGATATGGCAGCTCACATAAATAGGATTTTATTTTTCTCATATAACCAACAGTGTTGATATTGGTTCAGCAGCCCAGAGCCAATATCTCTAGATTCTTTTGGGCTTCCCCGTGGGTACAAAATGGCTGCCACAGCCCTAGCCAACCCATCTACAGTCAAGGAAGGCAGAAAAGAGAAAGGGCAGTGCCAACTATGGTTGACTCTAGGCCAGCAAAAAAAAAAAATAATATCTCAAAATTCTGGTCAGTATTGGATCAGATGGATATTCTTATCTACAAGGGAGCTGGAGATAGTGGAAAGGATATTTGTTAGCTTGGACATGGCTCATCTCCTGGGGCTGAGCACAGTGTCACTCTAAACACAACCCAGCTTCCGTTGATTTAAAATAAGAAGGAGGGAGAATAAATATCGGGAGGCATCTTCCCTGACAAAAGTGATCTTGTCCATCAAGTTTGTGCATATTAAGGCACTGGACTTGATACTATAGTTTATTTTTTTCCTTTCATATAATAATCTTAATCTCTTTACACCCTTGTTAATGCTGGTTCATTTGTTGTTGACAGTAGGATTGTAGGGGAGGGTAGTTATTTTTACAGATGTGGGTTTGTTTCCTGGGCTTTGTGGTTTTGTTCTGGCAGCACCTGCAAAACAGCATTTAAGATGTGGTCAACAGAGTGACCCTTAGTCAATCAGGTGGAGGGAAGGACCCACCAAAGAAGGGCAATCAAAATTCAATGACAACCAGAGAGCCAGCATAACCATCATAAAGGGCATCCCAAGAGCATCAAGTCCAGGAGATCAAGGAAACTGCACCATTGAATCTCACAGGCCTCGTACCATAGAAGTTCACACTACAAACTCAAGGAGTCAAAGTGGACCAATTTAAGTAGCAGAAGCAATCAAGAAGAGTCTCACAAATAATGGGAAGAAAAAGAAATAGTCCCCAATTGAAAGGAAAGGAAGAATCCTCAGAAAGAGTGCTAAATTAAAGAGAGGCAAGTCAGCTATCAGATACTGAGTTCAAAATAGTGGATGTAAGAAACCTCTATGAGCTCAGTGGGAATTACCAAAAACTACAGGGAAACTATGAGGAACTTACTCCAAACTATATCAGCATGAAAAAGGACATAGAAACTATCAACAAGAGCCAAGAAGAAATAAAAAAACATAATCTTTGAATTGAAGAACACAGTGGAAGGAATCAAAATCAGGCTAGATGAAGCAAAAGATTGAATCAGCAAGCTGGAGGACAAGGTAGAAAAAAGAAAGAGCAAGAAAAGGAAAAAAGACTCAAAAAGAAAGAAGAGGGGTTACAGGAACTGGAGGACAACATGAAATGGAATAATATCTATGTAATAGGGATACCAGAAGGAGAAGAAGAGGAGCAAGTGATAGAAAACCTATTTGGAAAAGTAATGATGGAAAACTTCTGTAACGTGATGCAAGAAAAAGTCACACAAATCCAGGAAGCACAAAGCATCCAAATCAAGAGGAACCCAAAGAGGCCCACTGCAAGACACATCATAATTAAAATGGCAAAATTCAAAGACAAAGAGAGAATCTTTTTTTAAATTTTATTTTAATCATTGTTCAAGTACAGTTTTCTCCCCTTTACTCCCAATCCAGCCCACTCACCCCTCCCTCCCAACTTCCCTCCCATTACCACCCTCCCCCTAGTTTTTATCCATGTGTCTTTAAACTTTGTTCCTGTAAACCCTTCCCCTTTTCCCCTGAAACTCCCTCTTCTCTCTCCTCTGGTCACTTTCTGCCTATCCTCTATTACAGTGTCTTTGACTATATTTTGCTTGTTTCAAAGAGAGAATCTTAAAGGCAGCAAGGGAGAAACACACAAAAAGGCTACCTGCTGACTTCTCAACAGAAGCACTACAAGCCAGAAGGGAATGGCAAGAAATATTCCAACTAATGAAAAGCAAAAGTCTACAACCAAGACTACTGTACCCAGCAAGGCTCTCAATTAAAATGGAAGGCAAAATAAGAAGTTTCCCAGCAAAACAAGGCTAAGAGAATACACCTCCACCAAACCAGCTCTGCAAGATATGCAAAAAGGGGCTACTTTAAGAAGAAGGAAAAAAAAGTGAGAGAGAGAGGAAGACAGGTACAAAAAGGGTAAAGTGGCAATGAAGAGGTACCTATCAATAATAACCTTAAATATAAATGGATTAAATGCTCCAATCAAAAGAGAGAGTGTAGCTGAATGGATAAGAAAACATGACCAGCACATATGCTGCCTACAAGAGACCCATCTCAGAATGAAAGACCTACACAGACTGAAAGTGAAGTGTTGGGAAAAAATGCTCCAAGCAAATGGATAGGAAAAAAAGGCCAGGGTAGCAATATTCATATCAGACAAAATAGACTTCAAAAGAAAGACCATAAAAAGAGACCCAGAAGGACACTCCATAATACTCAAGGGGAGAATCCATGAAGAAGACAAACATTATAAACATATATGCACCAAACCCAGGAGCACCCAGATATTTAAGGAAAATCTTGGAGGACTTCAAGCAAGATATAGACAGCAGCACACTTATCCTAGGGGATTTTAACACCCTACTGTGAAAAATGGATAGATCTTCCAAACAAAATATCAACAAGGATATTGCATCATTGAACAATGTCCTAGATCAAATGGAATTAACTGAGACATATAGAACCTTTCATCCTAAAGAAGCAAAATACACATTCTTTTCAAATGTACATGGACATTTTCAAAGATAGACTCATCATAGGACACAAAACAAACCTCAACAAATTCAAGAAAATTGAAATCATACCAAGAATTTTCTCAGACCACAAGGGCCTGAAACTAGAAACCAAACTCAAAGGAAAAAACATAAAACACTCATTTTCATGGAAATTGAATAGCATGCTACTAAACAATGAATGAGTTAATAATGAGATCAAGGAAGAAATCAAAACCTTTCTGGAAACAAATGAAAATGAACTCACAACAACCCAAAACTTATAGGACACAGCAAAGGCAGTCCTAAGAGGGAAGTTCATAGCTATACAGGCCTACCTAAAAAAAAAAAAAAAAAAGTAGAAACATTTCAAATAAACAATACACCTAACCCTACACCTACAAGAACTCAAAGAACAGCAACAAAGACAGCCCAGAGCAAATAGAAGGAAAAAATTAACCAAGATTAGAGCTGAATTAAAGGACATAGAGACTAAAAGAACAACTCAAAGGATCAATAAATCCAGGAGCTCATTCTTTGAAAAGATAAACAAAATCGACAAGACTTTAAGTGGACTCATCAAGAAAAAAAGAGAACCCAAAAAACAAAATCAGAAATGAAAGAGGAGAGATTACACCTGACACCACAGAAATAAGATTTTAAGAAGTTACTATGTAGAGCTATACCAAGATTTTTGAAAACCTGGGTGAAATGGACAAATTTCTGGAAAAATAGAATCTTCCAAAACTGAATGGAGAAGAAGCAGAAAGTCTGAACAGACCAATTACAAATGGTGAAAACAAAGCAGTAATAAAAAAACTCCTGACACACAAAAGCCGTGGACTGGATGATTTCACAGGAGAATTTTATACAATATTTAAGGAGGAGTTAACCCCTATCTTTCACAGACTATTGCAAAAAATCCAAGAAGATGGGAGACTCCTAAACTCTTTTTATGTAGCCAGCATCATCCTAAATCCAAACCAGATAAAGACACAACAAAGAAAGAAAACTTCAGGCCAATATTTCTGATGAACATAGACACTGAAATCCTCAACAAAATATTGGCAGACTGCATCCAGCAATACATTAAAAATATCATACACTATGATTAAGTGGAATTCATCCCAGGGATGCAAGGATGGTACAATATTCACAAATCAATAAATGTAATATATCACATAAACAAAAGGAAAGACAAAAAGCACATGATCATATCAATAGATGCAGAAAAAGCATTTGATAAGGTACAGCACCCATTTATGATAAAAACACTCAGCAAAGTGGGCATAGAGGGAGCATTTCTCAACATAATGAAAGCCATATATGAGAAATGGAGAGCCAACATCATACTCAATGGGCAAAAACTAAAAGCTTTCCCACTAAGATTAGGAATGAGACAAGGATGTCCACTTTCACCACTTCTATTCAACGTAGTATTGGAAGTCCTAGCAACAGTGATCAGACAAGAAAAAGAAATAAAAGGCATCCAAATTGGAAAGGAGGATGTAAAACTGTCCTTGTCTGCAGATGACATGATTGTGTACATAGAAAACCATATAAACTCCACCAAAAAAACTACTTGACCTAATAAGTGAATTTGGCAATATAGCAGGACACAAAATCAATTTTCAGAAATTGAAGGCATTTTTATACACCAACAACAAAATATCAGAATCAGAAATTAGGAGAAAAACCCATTTGATATAACAACAAGAAAAATAAAGTACCCAGGAATAAACTTAACCAAGAGGGTCAAAAGACCTGTACTCAGAAAACTACACAACACTGACGAAAGAAATTAAGGAAGACACAAACAAATAGAAGCATATACCATGTTCATGGATTAACATTATTAAAATGTCTATATTACCCAAAGCAATTTATAGATTCAAGACAATTCCTATTAAAGTACCAGTGACATATTTCACAGATATGGAACAAACATTTCAAAAAATGGCATAAGAACACATACATAGAACAATGGAACAGAATAGAGAGCCCAAAAATAAACCCAAGTCTCTATGGTCAATTAACATTCAAGAAAGGGGACAGAAGCATAACATGGAGTGAAAATAGCCTCCTCAACAAGTGGTATTGGGAGATCTAGGCAATTACATGCAAATAAATGAAACACAACCACCAACTAACACCATACACAAAAATAAACTCAAGGTGGATAAAAGAATTAAATATAAGTTGTGATACCATAAAAGTCCTAGAGGAGAACATAGCCAGGAAATTTTCAAATATTCCACACATCAATATTTTCACTGATATGTCCCCTAGAGCAAAGGACATAAAGGAAAGAATAAACAAATGGGACCTCATCAAAATAAAAAGCTTCTGCACTGCTAAAGAAAACAGTTCCAAAATAAAAAGAGAATCAACTGTATGGGAAAACATATTTGCCAATGATACCTCAGATAAAGGCTTAATCTCCAAAATATATAAAGAACTTACACGATTATACTCTAAGAAGACAAGCAACCCA
>PVIA01008402.1:0-72166 GCA_004024845.1 Tonatia bakeri | reverse complement strand
GAACAACTGAGTGGTTTCAGGTGTCTTCAAGATTCCACGGTTGATGCATCTGTGCCAGCTATACAGTCAAATCACCTGGGAAGCTTTTGAAAAACAACCATGCATGGCTCCCACTTCTGGGAAGGGGCTGAGGATTTCATATTTCGTAATGCTCTCCATCTATTTTCAGTGGGCACTTAAGCATGAAAATCACTGTCTCTTAAATTGAATTCCTAACCTCAGGTTTTGCATTGGTCAGCTCCTCACCTCACAGTCATTTCAGATCAGGTTTCTCAAGTCAGAGAATTTGCTCTGTCCCTTCCCTCACTGTATTCCCAACGCATCGGCACAAGCAATTTTCAAAATGGCCCAGAGTTTCTGGGGACCCGGCGGAAGCAAAGTGCCAATGCAAATATAATTATCTAAAGAAATAAAAAAATGTATTCAAAGTAAGTGATTCAGCCCTAGTGGGTGTGACTCAGTTGGTTGGGTGTCAGCCCTCAAAGTGAAACGTTGCAGGTTCAACCCCGGTCAGGGCACACACCCAGGTTGCGGGTATGATTTCTGGTCGGGGCGCATGTGAGAAGGCAACCAATCAATATTTCTCTCTCATCAATGATCTCTTTCTCTCTCTCTCTCAAAGCAGTGAAAAATGTCCTCAGGTGAGTATAAAAAAAGAAAGAAACTGGAAATCGTGAAAGTGACATGGGAGTTAAATTTGTCCCAGAATACACAACAGAGAGAGCAAAGCAAAGACAATTTCCTGAGAGATAACAGCTGAGGATTTTCCCTCGTGGATGAAAAATCCCAATCATCGGATTGAGTAAGGTCCAAAAATTTTAAGCAGGATAAAGAAAAAGAAATACGCACCTGGACCCAGAACAGTGAAACTGCTGAAAGCTACAGAAGAAAGAGACGCGGATGTTAAAGGCGTCTCATCAGAGAAGACACATCACCAAAAGAGACACGTCTTTATGCCGACAGGTGGCCTCTGGAAGTGGCCAGAATACAGTAGGGCATCATCTTTAAAACAACGAGTAAAACACAGCTACCATCCTAGAAAGTGTACGCGGCCAAATTATCTTTCGGGAATGCGGGCACAGTAAAGATCTTCTGTACAAACAAAGACTGAAGGAGTTACAGCAATTGTTCCTTACTGAAAGAGCCCATAGAAGAAATATGTAAAGAAAAAGGAATGTTGTACAAGAAGGAATGTCTGAGTAACAAAGAAAAACGTTAATCAGGGACACTGTAAACCTATGGGTAGATCTGAACAGATTTCGTGTAAAGCAATATAACACTAATGTCTAATTGATTTGGCTAAACCACAGGACAACACTCACATACTAGACAACAACAGCGCATAACTAGGTAGGGGGTCCCCGTCAATGTGTTCTAAGCTCTGTGTATTATTTGGGAAGAAAGTAAGATATTGCTTAACTTCAGAGTTCTTGAATAAATACAAAAGTTCACATTTCTTTGAAGGCACTAAAAGAATAAAATAAAATAGTACGTATATAGCCCAAAGTAGGAAGGGGAGAAAAAATGAAATGAAGGGGAAAAACCAAGTCCAATTGATTCAAAAGAAAAGAAAGCAAGGAAGAAATGGAGGAGTGGAGGGAGGGAGGAATTGATATGTTCTTATCGTCATTATTACAAAACAGGCCTCACGTGAGTAAAATAAATGCTGTAATGGAAATAGGTAGAGCCCATTTGAGGAAAAAGGAAGTGGCCCCTAGTTCTTCCCGGAAAGGCTGGGGGAAGAGGTAAAGGAGTCGCAGGGAGGCAGGGAAGTCGCCAGTGGGCCAGGGTTGGTGAGCAGCTGCCCGTCCGCGCCCCTAAGGCAGGGAGCTCCTCTGCACCCTCCGCCTGTCATCTTGGCGGACAACTCTCTGCTGCGTGCATCGTGACCTCCAGGTTAAAAGTAGGTTGCCTAAGGGCTCACATGGGGCTGAGCGGGAAAGTGAAGCCAATTCTGTCAAATCAGAAACGTCACCATGGGAAAACTGAGCTGAGGAGTTGTGTGTGCAGTTGACAGCTAACATGCAGGATACCTAGCTAAAATCTGAAATCCAGGTAAACAACGAATAGTTTTTTAATATGCTCAAGTATCCCTTTAATATTTGGGGCATACTTATGCTAAAGACATTATTCATTATTTATCTGAAATGTATTTTTGTCTTCTAAGTCTGGCAACCCTAGGTGCAGGGGGTTCGTAAAACGGTGGTGGAGTTGAGCTGAGATACCACAGTGCTCAGCCAAAGTGTCCTTCCCCTGACCACCCAGTCAAACATTTCCTTAATTGTTACTTGGTTATGTTTATTATACGATCATGCTACAAAGCAGTGTATAATCCCAGGCTGGAGAAGGAAGGGGCTTGGGGAAAAGGTTTGTCCACGCTCTCTGTTGCATTTAGAGTGAAGGGAGGCTTGTTTTCATGCTCAATATTGTGAGTAAATCGGGAGAGGTTGCCTTTGCACAATCAAACGGAGCTCCTGGGGGTGTGTTCACTAGAGCAGTGTCCCGCCACAAAGCCACGGTTCTGTGCCCCCACGGGGTCCACGTTTGTTTGCAGTACCCGAGGAAGGTACAGACCCCGGCCGGACTGGAAGGATGAAGCCCCCAGACTGGGTTAGTCGGAGGTTTCCTGGGGCAGGGGTCCTACACGAAGCTTTGTGGGAGGGAAGAACATAGGCTGGACTCTTCTCAGACAGAGAACATTGCCTGGTGGGTTCCACCCACAGAAATATGTAGAAGCTGGGTATAGAGAATAAATTAATGTTTTCCTTTGCATGAGAAGTACCCTTGTGTGACATTCGATTTTACAAATAAAATCCTACAACGCACAGGCACCAGCTACCCATACACACCTGCATTTTTTCCTGCACATTTGGAAAATAAGAGAGTCTACCAGAAAGTGCCTTTTAACCAGAAGTGGTAGTCCAGCATGTGGTTGGAGAGGCTCAGAGCCTAACATCACCCCATCTGTCCACTCTCAAGTCCCCAATGGAGACAGACTGACACAGGGTGACAGGCAATCTCTGTCTTCAGCTGAACGAGGCTGCACAGGCAATGCCCTTCCTGGGCTGTGGAACTCCACAGCTTCCACAATCACCCCAACCCTAGTTTCTCAAAAACTCAGACCGCAACAAAATACACTCTGCAGCTGAGCTGATTCTCATCACATCCTCCTTCCTGGTGAATCAGAAGGCGAGCAGACCTGGCTCCTCGCCCCACCATACACAGATAACATCCCTGGGGGGCCGGTGGACGATTAGAGGCCAGCGTAATGTTGGCTGTAGTACGTGCTCAACAAACGCTCCATCTCTCCATTTAGATTAAGGCCACTTTCCCCTGCCCTCTGTTTTATTCCAGAAGTGAGGAAGAGGAGGGCACAGCTCAGGGGCGGTCATTCAGATAAAGTGGGACAGAACCAGCCCCCTATGTCCTCTTGTCTGAGCTCAGGCAAGAACAAGGCCCCTGGCCACCCAGGAAATGCTAAACAGCCTTTTTCCTGGTTCAGATGGACTGCTTTCTCCCCACTGAAACAACATTCCATCTGCTTCTGACCGTGTCCAGGACGGATACCGCCCCTTCCTCAGGCCCCCATCTAAATCTCCCCTCCGGAGTCCAGACATCAGAAACGGATTCACACTGTCTTACCAAGGTGGCCCACGGCCCCCACACCGGGGGCTCTCCCTGCCTGCAACGAGAGGCAAACCCAAGGTGTGCACCGACAGATGTCCCCGTGGTCTCTGGCTCAAAGTCACTGACAGATGGGACAGCAGCATGGGAATGGTTTCAGTTGGCTTTATTTGTGGGTATTATAAAAACCAAAAGATGAAACAGTGGGCGGTGGGAGGAAGGGCACCAATTACTGAATACTACTGTGTCCTGGGCATGCTTCATAGCTTATTTCTTTGATCTTCACAATTCTCAGCACTAGAAGCTGAGGTTTGCTGGAGCTGACCGAGGTCTAGGGCGTGACAGGTGTGTTTGTCACTTAGAAGTATCCAGCAGCTGAGAGAATTGCCATTTCTTTGCACAGAAAGTCTAGCTACTAAAGAGTCAAACCCGCTTCTCCCACTGAGACAGCCTCTCTGTGGCGTGTTGCACAGTGCAGGGGGCAGGAACGAGGGTGCACCCATTGTCTCTCTGAACCTCTTCGGTACCACTTTCCCTCCACCCCCTGCACCTAGACCAGAGCCTACACAGCAGCTGTCAGTTGTGCCCCTGCTATTAGCATGTAAAACACGGGCTGGGAATACAGCATGAGAAAAAACTGGCCACCTAACCACATGCCCTCTGAGCCACCCAGGGAGATGGGTCCAAACCACTGATGCCCAGAGCCCCACCTCAGACCCCTGGCTCGGAGTCCACAGGGAGACCTTGACATTGGTGCACTCAGCAAGGAGCTCAAGTGAGTCAGACACAGACTGCCCCCCCCACCCCACCCATGAGAGCCAGTGCCTGAACATGACTGAGGGTCAGACGCTCCGGCGTTCCTCCAGATTCCATCCACGCATGGTCTCTGCTGAGAGACCTCCCTGCAGCGCTCGGAGCCCAGGTCATATCACTCTCGTCTGAGCACAGAGGCTGCCAGGGAGAACTCAGGAAGGCAGACCTCGCTCTCCTGATCTGCAAGAGGATCCAGGTGACCTGAAGCCTCGATCTCATCATTTGCATAAAAAAAGAAAAACGGTCTCAAACATTATTCAATTCCCAT
Organism: Tonatia bakeri; assembly: GCA_004024845.1. Classification (NCBI taxonomy): domain Eukaryota; kingdom Metazoa; phylum Chordata; class Mammalia; order Chiroptera; family Phyllostomidae; genus Tonatia; species Tonatia bakeri. Next base: position 67,461 of record PVIA01008402.1, on the reverse strand, counting down.
GTTCTCCTGTGAAGCATTTTATTCTTGATAAAATGCTTTAATTTTTTTTCCTAGTAAGTCTTAATAGTGATGTTCTAGAAAACTAGCTACCTATTCAATCACTCGGTGAGTGAGTTTTAACCAACATTTTTTTTTCCTTTTAAGCAATCTAATAAAGATTTTCTAACCACTCTTTCTGTAAATGTCTCTCCCAAGAGCAAATAATGACTCAAGAGCTTTGCATTTGTTTTGCATAAATAAACTGTATCTTTCCAACTACATCATGGCCTCCTGGAAAGCAGAGGTCATACACATCTTTGAATATTTTCCTCTCCATACATATAAAGTGAAATGGGTATAATGATCTTTACTATTTACAATTAAGAGAAACCAAAATGTTTTATGCAAGCTTGCTTCATGGGAAGAGATCAAAAATAGGTCAATTAACAGTTTTGCTGTCGGTACAGATGTGTGTAGGGCAGATTGTACGTAAACGGTATATGGAGTGGAGGAAGGGAAAGGTAGGTGGCAAAAGAAAGAGAACATGACAACTGCTGTTTGACTTTTGCACACCACACTCAGACCGCAGCTGAAGCTTCTCTGAGCACAAACCCTGTGCTAGGCACGGCCACAGCTCTGCAGAGATTACCACCGAGGGAGGAGGGAGGACTGCACTGAAGTACTGACCTCAGGCAGCGCATGGTGAATGGCATGAGTGCCCCTGCAGCAGCCCTGACGTAGCAAGATTACATGGGCATTGTTCTCTGCATCCAGTCCCCCCTGAAATCCGTGTAAGTCCCTAAGGGACAGAGCACTAGAGCATCTTTTGTTCTAATGAGGGACCCTGGGTGGCTCCTGGCTGGGCTGGGTACCAGAAAGACCAAGCCATGCTTAGAAGCTTGCCATTTTCAGGCCTGCCCCCAATCTCCAGAGAGAGAAGAGAGGCTGACAATGGAGTTGGTAACAGAACATGTCCATGTGATAGAGCCTCCATAAACTGCCAAGGGTAGGGGGTTCAAAGAGCTTCCAGGGTGGCGAACACATCTACACTTGTAGGGTGCTGCACCCCAACTCCACGGGACCATTTCCTGCACTCAGGACCCTCCGAGCCCCTGCTCTAGCATCTCTTCACCCGTGTGGTCATCTGTATCCTACATCACACCCTTTAATAATTAAACTATAAATGTAAGTAAGCGTTTCCCTGACTTCTGTGCGCCAGGCTTGCAAATTAATCAAACTGCAGGGGAGGGTCAATTTGTGGACAGATCAGACAGAAGTCATGGGTCACCTGAGGGCATGTGACTTGCTGGTGCCTAGTCTCGTGGGACTGAGTCCTTAACCTGCGGGATCTGACACTGTCTCCAGGTAAATGGCATCAGAACTGAGTTACATTGTAGGACACCCCACTGATGTGGGGGTGGAAGGAACCTCCACACACCGGGCAACCAGAAGTGTCCAAGGCGCAGTGTTCTCTGGGAGGACACAGAGACGCACACGGGTGGGAAGACTGGGTGGTTTCCCAACACAGCAGGGGACACAGAGTGAGGAGAAGGGTCCCACCTGACGGTGTCATTGGAGACCTGAGACTTCACGGGCACTGTGCTGGGCCTGACGGCCAGGCGCCCCACGGAGAAACACGAGGTGGCGGCATTCCAGGCACAGGTCGCAACATTCCAGAGGAGATAACGTGGGGGGCGCAGTTAGGGAAAGGGGAGACCCCCTAATTCAGTTGTGGAGGGAAAACAGGTCACCGACTAGTGCGGGACATGCATGACAGGTGTGCGCAGTCAGGTGTTCTCGGCCTGGACCCTGCCATCCCCGGACCACAGAGGGCTGGGGACCCAGACAGATGGGCCGTGTACTTTTTTTGACTCTGAGAACAGAAGCAAGAATGTTCCTTCACACAAAAGAGCAGATACTATGATTCCATGTACATGAAGAACCTAAAAATAGTCCAAAGTCGAAAAGACAGAAAGTAGAACGGTGGTTCCCAGGGGCTGGGGGAGGGAGGGGTCACTGTTTCGGGGTGCTGTTTCAGTGTGGGGTGGTGGCAGATTTCTGGAGATGGCTGTACAACAGCGTGAATGTACTCAGTGATTTGGACATTTAAAGACAGTTAAAAAGGTAGATTTTATGTTATGTATTCTTCACCCAGATTTTAGAAAAAAGACACAGGAAAAGAACTGACCGTTGGAGCACAGCCTCCCTTTAGTCCAGAGCGAATCTGGGTGAGCCTGCCGGTGGACGGTCAGTGCCAGTCTGAGGGTGAAGACGCTTCAGACCTTGGACCACAGTTCTGTCCAGTGGGCCTTGCTCTCCCAGATCGTTAGGATGAGGATGGAGTTTGGGCATCCTCTACCAGAGGCTCGGCACAGGAAGAAAGGAGCCTGAATTCATGGATGTGAAGACAAGGAGAGAAGATGTCTACTTAAGAACGGTGAGAGGGCTCCACAGTGTGGCCTCAAACCAGGGCCGCTCCACGGGGAAGAAGCTCCCACACCCCCAGCAGGGGAGCTCTGAGTGCTCCGTGTCCCTCCACGGCACTGTGACGGTTTGCATTGCCATCCAGCCTCCAACCTAGTGGACAGGCCAGCAAAGGACAGCCCTGTGGGCCACCCACTTGTCTTTGTAAACAACATTTTTATCTGCTCACGGCTGCTACTGCTCATTCTGCTGTGGCTGCTTGCATCCTGCAACTGAGCAGTGGAATTGGTTGCGACAAAGTGCATGGCCCATAGAACCTAAAACATCCACTACCGGGTCCAAAGGTCAGTCCCAACAAAGTTTGTCACAAGTTTAAATTAGTTGTGTGTTGAGAGGAAACGGGAGGGGGTGCGCCTGGCCACCTGTGGAGTAAAGCTGACCAGAGACGCACCTGCAAGGGTAGCCGGCAGCTGCGTCTCAGGGCAGCAGTCCCGGGGCCGCGCCCAGTGTCTCAGATTTGCCGAGCGCGACAACCATGCCCAGGGAGTGTCAGAAATCCTTTGGGAGGGGACTGAGCTTCCTGTCAGCACCTAAAGCAACAGCCATGGACAGAGACTGGATTATATATTTGAGGTTCCGTGTATGCAGGTTTTGGTCTTTGGACTGCATCTGGGACGGACCTCAATCTGTAAGGTGGTCCAGGGTCATGACCTCGGTGCTACCTTGGAAGAGTCGAATGAATGGTGGTGATGAAGAGGGACGCTGCCCTCTCTGAGGGCATCCCGACGTGGACAGCACACTGCTCCTTCCCTGACAGTTGCTGAGGGGGAGGGGGTGTGCGGGGAGGGGGGAGGGGCTCTCTCTTGAATGAGGATGTTCCAGGCAGATAGATAGATAGGTAGGTAATAGATATGGAGATATAACAGCTTTGTAAGCTTTTGATGACTGCATCTTACATTTTTTTAGTCCCACAATTTAAATTTCCCTAGAGACGTGAAGAAACCGTGAACTAGCTATTGCAGACTGACTATGTCTTTCGGAAAAGGAAGTTACCCCTTAGAGAGAGGAGAGAGGTGTGCTTGGACCACAAGCCATCCCCTACCCCACACGCAAGGCCCATGAGTGGTGCTCATTGATGCGCACGGTCAGCTGCCCAGGCCATGGAGGTCAGGCCGGAAGTCTGTACCGGGGAGCAGAGTGGTGTCCTAAATTCCATGAGGTCTGACTCTCGGAATGTGCAGGAAAACCTCCTGCTGACACCTCAGGCCCCAGCTGGTGCGGCCGCCTCCCCGGCCTCAGAGCAGCAGGCACTCAGAGGTGCACGCTCCCTTTCCTTCACCAGACTGCACTCCCTGGTCACCCACCCCAGGGACGGGTTGCTGGAAATGCTTCTCTCTCCCACGTGAATTCAATTATTTCACTGTTTTCACAAAAGTGACTTAATCTCCAGGAACTGCAATCTTTAGCTGACCAAGTATTTTGAAATTACAGTTATGTCCAAAGTTGAAAAGAGAAGCAATCTCTGGACTTAGCAACTACTGTTTCAGAACCTTTGGGGCTCCAAGCCTTCAGTATCTGATGCACATAATCCCACAATTGGTGGCTTCGTCTTTTCATTCATTCATTCATTCCAAAGATGTTGGGTACTTAGCATGTGACAAATGCTGTTTCAAAACAAAGAGATAAAAAACGGCATCGTTCCTGCCCTTCAGAAGACCATATTTTTAGGAAAGAGACTCTGCTTAAATTAAGATGATTATGATGGTCATGAATAATACCATTGCCATCAAAAACAAGATGGAACAGTAAGAGTATTTAATAAATATTTTGACACAACTCATACTAGACTTGAAGACCCTCTGCAAAGTAATATCCTAGAAATGTTCGGTCAGTTACAGAATTTTCCTCAAGTTTATTACTTTGAAGGGTTTCACTGATTTTTGCATACTCCAATCTTCTTTAAAATATCTTTACATGGTTTTTAGTCACAACGTGCTAACACCCTTTCCACAGCAGCTTACAATAGTGAACATCCAATAAGCATTTTGTTGTTCACTGAATTTTTGATTTGGAAAGCATCTTTACAAATCAGATGGTCCTTAACTTTAGCTGGGTTTTGGACCACTTTGAAAATCTGATAAAATGAGTGGACGCTTTTTTACCTTAGAAAAACACATATTTACATACACAGGTTTATTTTATATACCATAAAGAGGATTGGTGAATTACCCTAAATACCATCCATGAACCCCTTTGGAGTTCACATCATCTGGTCTGCATCTTCCACTTTATCAAGGTTGATGGTCACTGCCTCGGAAGGCAGTGGGAATGATGGCCTGAGGCCAGACTGGCTCATCTCATAGTCTGTGAGGTAAGAACCGCTGTTCCCTCTTTAAATGGCTACGTAAGTACCTGCATATTGTGTTCACTGTTGCATCTTGGCCTACAACCCCTAAACTATTTTTTATCTAGTCCTTTATAGAAACAATCCCAAATCTCTGGCCTAGAATAGTTAGAAACTATTGTCCAAAACCCTCAGTCAATTACTAGAAAACAGAGGGATATAATTCATACCACCTCATCCCTCATCCATTGGCCTCGTTACTCCTCGTTGATCAATTAAAATACTGACTGGTCGGTAAAGAAGAAAATATGAAGTTGTGAACCTGAGGTACTAATAAATAAGTTCTTGGGTAAATAATTGTGCAATTGTGTAGGAAGTTGAAATTCAGAGAACAAAGTGACCCACTCAAAATCGTATTACGAATTTGATTTTGTAATTACAGGAGCCGGACTAAACTCTCAGACCCATGTTGTGGATTCCTGACTTGATTTTTTTTTTCCTCATCTTTGCCTTGTGCTCCATTCCACTTATTTGAAATGCAATATTTCTTGTAAAAAGTAAATAGTGGTACAGAAGGAACTCAGTGTAAACTTATTTGGACAGATGCTCCAACAGCAGTTTTTAACTGTTAGTCTAGTCATGTGATTTCGGGGTTATTTACAGGCCCCTCCATCAGGTAGCACTGCAACAATGGGACGAAAAGAATTACAATAACCAGTGTTACATGTTACTTTGAATGTATTTCCTTTAGAAATTTCAAAGCCCCTGATTGCTATGGGTTGTTTTCTTCTGTTGATTGGGGCTGCCAGAATGCTTTCAAACTGTGTATGACAAAACTGCAGTTACCGAGTTTAAGGATTTTCATAGTGGAAAAAAATAAACCACTTAAAAGATAAACATTTGAACAATATGTAAATGCAACACCAGATCCCCTAGAGACTGCTACAGACTTTTCAGCCGGAGTCCTTTCTTTTTTGCTAGATTCTGAAACCATTTTGTCCCTGTTTAATCGCTAATAAAGACGGCACCTCACCTGCATTGCACAGGAAGAGCTGAACAACGCTTTCCGCACAGGAGGCGTGTGGTCAGAGTAAACAAGGGTGTTGTTGGCAGCAGCCTGCCCGGAGATTCTGAGTTAGAGCGGCACTGACCAGTCCGCTGTGCTCTCTTCATGCATAACTGTCACTCGTGTGACCCACCCCACGCCTTCTGCACTTACCTGGAACAGCCAGATAGCTCAGGCAGACGTGCAGCTGACGGGCCACCTGTCTGACTTGCAGACAGGACTCGCGTCTAGTACCAGGGCTGCTCGGGCACCTCCATGGTCTGCACACATACTCACAAGGGTGGCCCCGAACACTGGTGAAGCACGAGGAAGCTAGTGTTATAAGTTCCGCAGGGCGCCACCAGCAACCACAAAACCTCAAAACCGTTTCGAACACATGAACACTGAAAAACCAGCTCTTAAAGACAACCAGCCCGAGTTGCAAAATTACAGGAAGGCCAACTGTCAAGAAGCAGTTATTACAGTTTTCCAACTACTGTGAGAGTCCAGTGTTTCAACTTTCATTCACACACAATTGTGTAGGGAGTAGGGGGCAGGGGAAGTCAGCGATATTACCAGACACGGAGAGAGGAGATCGACTGTGTACCGTGCTCCAGGTAGAAGGATACACGGTGGGGCGAGAAAGCAGGCTTACCATTGTTTATGTAGAAAATAATTCCATAATGAACAGTCATAGGAGAATACACTGTTTCCTGTCCTCATCACTGCCAACTTAGCTCTGCCCCGCCTGTATGTATAATAGTTCCTTTCAGAAAACGTAGAGTTATTCTGTATTCTGTGAGGGACTTGGGTCTACGACTGTGTCACTGCTATGCAATAATGACTGCAACACGACACGATGGTCAGCTCATTTCATGAGAGGTAAGACAGAGGCTATAGCAACCAGAGTGCATCCGAGTATCAGAATGGGGGAGTGTACCTGTCTACCACCTAACTATTTAAACCCTCAACATTCTCCCCAGAAGAAGTCACACGCAGGTGCGTGCAACTCCACGAGTATGGGAAAAAACTAAGTTCCTCAAACTGCTGTGATGCACCTGCCCTTTCATACAACACGCTATAGTGATACTTTTTAAATATCATGATGACCTTATACATCATGTAACAGCATTGTATAGAAATCCTAACTTATTAGCTATCAACATTTTCACATATTCCAATTTTAAACTCTTATTTGACATTTTTTTCACTTAAACAAAATTATGGCAGCCTCCAACCAGGACCATTCCTGAGTTCTCTCTACTCGAAAGAAACTAATTAGGATCACCATTTTGGTAACTTCTGGTCTCCTTTACAATGCTCGAACGCTAATATTCTCACCAAGAGTTTGCAGTTTTTGTTTCTCATCCCAAACAGGGTGTGATCATTGCACCTGACTTTGTGATTTTAGTTTTAAGGGACAGATTCTACATCTGGAAAGTCTTCAGTTTCAGCAGATGGACAATACTTGGGATAGAGGAGTAAAAAATGTTACACCCTCCAAAGGAACTCGTCCTGGAGAACTTTCACAGTTTAGCAGTGGTAAAGAAAACCACTGCAGGCAAACCCACCTCCTGAGAACAATCACATTTTTAAAAGAAAATTGGATAGAATATAAAACCCATTGATATGAAGTCTTTAGAAAATCGTCCAGGCACTGAGAACCCGAAGAAACAAAACCCCCAGGAGAAAGAAGGGACAGAAACTGAACCTGACTTTCAGCTTAGCGTTTCACTCAAGGTACTGCTGATTTGTAAGTGGCCACTGGGAAAAATCATTATATTGCAAAATGACCACCACAGTAAGTCTAGTTAATATCAACCCTCATACACAGTTACAACATTTTTTACAATGAAGACTTTTAAGATTTGCTCTTTTAGCCACTTTTAAATATGCAATACAGGATGATTCAATTTAGTCACCCAATCTTCTTTACACTGGCTTTCCTGAGTCTGATGGCTGCCACAGGGTTTCTTCACTTTTAAAAATCTTAGTTCTCTCCTCTCTTCCCCCTGAATAATTTCTGAGTTCCTGTCCTCCAGGCCACCCCTTTTCTCTTCCATCTGATCCACCCTACTACCAGTACTTTCTGACACACTCTTTATCGCGTCCAATGAGTTCTTCAGCTGATGCTTGGGTACTTTTTTATCATTTCATTCTGCTTGCTAAAGAACTCCTTTTGTTAATGCATTTTATTCTTCATTCCTTTGAACTGCCTTTCTGAGTTTTCTTCTCTCTCATTTGAACTGCTTCCAAACAGCTCTTTAGAATTTTTTTTTTACCAGACTGCAATGCCCCATGTCCTTAAGTTAGGTGGCTGGAGAATTGTCATTTTCTTTTTTCCTTACTGTATTACTGTGACTTTTCATCGTGTTTGACAAGATGTGCTTTGCTAAACACCTTAGAATTGCCAAAGGCTTCGTTTACTTGATACTAGCCACGCTGGCAATCAGAACCCTTTCCCTTGCCTCCAGAAGGTGGCGCTGTGGCACAGGATTTTGGTTTCTCTCCCAGGCAGACACAGGGCTCCACAGTTTCACTTCCCACCTCTTCTGCCAGAAAGGCCGTTGCTGCCACTCGGGACTGCCACCGCCACAGTCCCAGCACGTTTCAGTGTCGGCTCTGGGGAACAGAGCTGGCTGCGGACTCATCTCCATCCCGTTCTGAACGCTTGCCACTTGCCGTGTTCTCCCGCCAGGGGGACTTGAGCCCTGCAAACGCTCCCTCCCCAGTGGGTGTCTAGGTGTCGGGTTTTGTGTCCTCCAGATCACCTGGTCTGGGAGGGCAGTCGGTGGGGGTGGGGCAGGTGCCGGCTCCCATGGATCCGCAGCCTCCTCGGAGGTCCCACCCACCCACCTGGGAGCCTCCTGGTAGTCCTGGGCAGAGGCTCTTTGGCTGGGTTATGGGTGTTTGGTTAGTCATACGTCAAAGAGGAGAGAAAAAAAAGCAACTCCGGCTGCCGTGACGTGACGTCACTCTCCTAGAAGCTCTCCTTTGAACAGGCCTGGTCCCGCGGTAACGAATTTTTCTCCACTCGACCAGGATGTTCCCGTTTGAGCATGGAAGTCCCACGTCCCAGGACACTCCTCAGCGCCCAGCAGGCAGGGCCGTTCAGCCCCCTTGCAGGGTTCTCCCAAACGAGCCCCACAGTCTGAAAGCAGCTGCACACAAAACCAAGCCTCCATGAAAACCTGGCAATCCCCAACTCCACTCTCCTTCGAAAACCACATTTCCCTGTATTAAATACTCCAGCCCTGGAGTATTACTCAAACCCAACTGTTAGATCTCGGGCCTGGTCGGTGTTTACCCTGACGGTGATGGCGGGGAAATGGTGGCTGCTCACCGGCTGCAGGGAGACCTGTGAGAAATCCCACCTGTCACGTCCATGCTCCCACCGAAGGCTGGGATGCCTGTCAGCAGCACATGGAGGTCTCCAGCCACCTGGTGCTGCTCCACAACCACCCAGAGACACCGAGGTCAACCTTCTCCAGCAATGGCACCCATGGACTGGGACAGCTGTGGGCACACCCCAGCAGAAGGCCGGCGTCGGGGTGCTGATGCAACAGTGAGCCCAGCTGCGTTAGGCTGTCCACTGGACAGGCGCACGACAAAGTCCCCTTTTGTTGGAGTTGGGTTTGTCCACACTGCTGCCCTCATTCCCACTTTGTGCATGCTGTCACTCACCCCTCTTGTTCCCTGGTTGGAACGAGCAGCTTTAGGAAGCATGAGTCATGTTACGGATGCTCTAGGCAGAGAGCAGCCAACTTTTTCCGTAAACGGGCAGAAAGTACATATTTCAGCTGTGCAGACTGTATAATATAAGCTCTGCCACCACTACTCAATGGTGCTGTTATAAGGTCCAAGTAGTCATAGGCAATGCACAAATGAAAGTATTCCAATAAAACTTTATTTACAAAACTAGGCAGCAGGTGCCATTTGGCCTTTGGGCTGTCGTTGGTGGACTTCTGCTATTAGCAGAAGAAATGAGAGTGAGATGCAACATTCTAGAGCACACGAGTGTTGAAGACACTCTGGGGAGTGTAACAGGAAATCCAGACTTATCTGTCTTCAGACTGCCGGGGGCTTCAGATCACTGGACTCTTGATCCAGCTGTTAAAAGCTCTTTAAGGCACCTCGGAATTTCACTGCAGCACAACCATTCCCACGTCTTGCCCAGGAAAACTGCAGGAGGGTAGGTGGAGACCTTCTGAAATTCATCTGGTCAAAAAAAGTGCATCGTCTCTGTACCGCTCTGAGCATGTAATGTGGGCAGAACTTCTAGTTTACAAATTCCACCAGGATAAACATGTCATCTGAAGGCTGGTCCTCATACTTTTCAAATTTCTCTCTCAACTGCAAGACTCCCCTCTGCTCACCCAGTGCAGAGTGGACTTCCAGAACACTCTCTCGCCAGCCATATTGCAGCAACCTCCCAGGCCTCTCGGGAGTTCGACCGGTGGCTGCAGGTGGCCCCGTGTGAGGGGGTGCCTGTGGCCCGGCATGATCCTGGAGGACACTGTGTCCCAAAGTGAGTTTGAAGTTGTCATGTCAGCTCACCCATTTAAACACAAGGGTCTTGTTAAACCAGTCAACAATTCCTACCCTACCCGAATGCTCCCAAACAAAATAGTCTCATCATTTTATACACTTAAAAAAACTCATACTTTCAGAGATTTCAAAACCTATTCTCAGATCAATCGCCCTTCCCTTTCCTCAAAACATCCCAAAATAAAAGTGAGTTCCGTTTCGGCTGCCCGCTGCTCCCCACAAATACTGCAGTAAAACACTTTTAAAAGTGTCTGCGCCACAGTCAGTTCCAACAACCTGGTCGCAAGGAAAAGTCACCTCTGTTCACAGAAGCAACGTGCAGGGAGAAAGCTTGCATTTATGACACCAGGGGAACTTCTCTCAGATAAGACCAATCTCGGGTACAGAGTCTCAGGCAAGTTTCCAATTAAGTCACCTTTGGCAGGCAGCTCCCTGGAGACACACTTGCCGCACAGCAACTCTGCTTCACTGATCTTGCAGAGTCCTCCCATAACATCTCTGAGCTCCTCACCCCATCAACAGCCCAGAGCCGCCATCATAAGGTTAACAGTTTCCTTAATACAACACCACATATGCATGTTACACCCACCGTGGTCACCAGCCCCAGCGGGGATTTCGAAGGGCCCAGTACAGGAAAGCGATGCTGGGTTCCCAGTTACATACAGGGCGGGGCAAAAGTAGGTGTGGTGATATAATAATTCATGAGTAATAACACCAGAATAAACCCTGAGTTTCACCTGCTCACAGTGGAACACCTACCTTTGCCCTATCTTGTCAACTAGACAGCCACGCTCCGGAACATACCTGCAAGTGGCCCACCCAGGGAGGCCTTTCCAGCCCGGCTCCCGACGTGCCTGGCCGGCCTCAGAAAAGAACCGTGAGCAGCAGAGGGCGGAGGCCGACGGCCCGTTCACACTGGCAAACACAGTCATGCCTTCATTCGTAAGGGCACGGATGTGTCAGTCCCAAAAGCTTAAGGCAGAGAAGGCAATGACGTGAAACAAATTCCTTTGGAATTCAAAGCCAACCTTATTGACACTAAAACCCCCCTTGACGGGGGTCTCAACCCCTCCTTGGCCTACAGCTTCCCAAAGACAAAGTAAACTCCAGCTTAGCTGGTAAGAGCAGTGTCCCGGATAACGATGCTTCTGCACAGGCCAGAGCCAACGCCCCAACCACGCCAGCCTGAGTTTCCCTGGGCCTGCTTTGTGGGTGATGCTTCTTTCTCTGGACCATTATTCGTCCTTTATTCACGTGACCTTCGCAATGTAATTAGGCTACTTTTTTTAATTTCTAAGAACTCTGCCTTGATTTGTAACAGTTATGAGTCCTCTTCTGTTAATGCCTTTTTGTTGTTTCTGCCCTCAACTCTGCTTCCTAGCATACTTCTTGTGCTTTTTCATGATATTGGTGCCTCTGTTTCACGCTGTTAGCTTTCTTGATGTTTGTGAAGATTTGGAACTCTGTGTTCCTATTTTGAGTTGAAGTTTAAACTTAAAGCACAGTTGGTCACGAGTCTCCTTTCACTCCCCTAAAAGGACGGGTGTTCCCCGGTGAGACGGCAAGTCCCGGCCACGGACTAGTGCACTGAGAGGAGGGACCGGGATGGATGAGGCTGTGCCCCGTGTGCAGGGGCCGGGCGCCTGGAGCTGGGTTCTCTGCTTGTCCTGCCAAGCCAGTGCTTCTCTGCGAGTCTCTGCGGCGGAACCTTCTCTGCAGAAACTCATGCTTTGGCCTTCCGCTACGGGTCAAGCCTGCTGTTTACTGCTCCTTGTCCATTTTTAGTCTCCAGCTGTCACCCAAGGGTGCGGCCGTGTCTCTGTGTCTGCTCTGCCCCTTGGGCCACCCGCAGCCTCTGCAGGGTCCTCTCTGGTGGGCAGTGTGCCTGGGAAAGCTGCAGGCTCCGGCTCCACCTGGTTGTTCTGGAGGAAGCCCTTTAATGTCAGCTGCAGGAACGACTGCCTCGCCTGCCTTTGTCGGCCGCCTTGAGCATTTCTCTGGAGCTCTTTGGGGAGAACAGGGCCCCCTTGGAAAGAGTCTTCTCCAAGTCGTACTTTGGCTTGTGTCTTTTTAAGCTCTGATTCCTTCATAATTGCAATGCCTCCAAGCTTCTGCCCCACTGATAGCAGGCATTCGCATTTCTCATGACTGCTAATAATTACTTCTTTTAAAATACATTTTCCAGATCCGTCAATAAAATTTGGAACAGAGGAGAGATAGATGCAAGCGCACATCCTTCAACTTAAAGCAGATGTTTCAGGAGGCTATTTATTCAACCTTATCACCAAAACCCCGGTGAGTTTGTACGCGTTTGCTCCGTCATTGTATTCTCCCTCCCGTCTTTCTGCCTTTAACCTCTTTATCTGTTTCTCTGTGTCTGTCTTTCCGTCTTTCTGTCTGTCTGTCTGTGTATGTGTCTATGTACACACACACATATGTGCACACACAGACACATACATTTTCCAAACCTTAAAATAATCTTTAAAAGCATTATAACAAGTTTTACAGATGAATAAATTCAATGACGGCTTAAGGACTTCCAATTAACTTGATAGCATTTCAAACAAGTAGGAAACTTTGTACTGCACCTCACCTGGTGCATCCCCTCCTTTTAAAATCTATTTTTCAATGATTTGCCCTCCCCCCAGACTTTGCACTCTGTCATTTCAGGATAAGAGCTTGTTCACCCGTGACCACCGGTGGGGAACACTGGCTGACATACACAGGAGTCACTTTTCTGTGGGCTGAATTCAATGGACGTGACAGAACCGGAAACCAAACCAAGGGTGCCTGACTTCGGAGCTTACACTGTTCCCCCACCCTCCCCCGTCAGAACCAACAACTGCTCCAATTCTTTAGCTGGAGACACCGCTCTCTCCCCATGCGAAGTAAGGAAACTACCACGCAATCTGCTGCCGCTAGCCCGAGGCACTTCTCCAAGTGATCATTCACATCACACATTCAGTAGCTGCTCTAAACCGGAGTCTCCAGCAGAGACCAGACCGGAGCGAGGACAGACGACATGTCTCCCTGTTGTTTTTTTCCAGCTGCTTCCCCAATGACCCGCAAACTTAAGGCAACAGGCAAGCTGGAATGACACGTAGACGTAAACACCGAATGTGATGTCGAGAGCGGCAGCCTTGAAGACAAACGGGAGCGACCCAGGTGAGCTCAGGCTGCACCCGGCTGGAGGACCAGGGGCCGCTCATGACTCGTGCTTCCAGGCCATCGGTCTGCGCAGGCCCACCTGTGCTAGCGTCTCTGTTCTGGCTTGAGAAAAGGAGGGTGCCACGCAGATTTCTATGAGCATGAGAAGGCTGAGAGTGGGCTGGCGCAATGCAGCCCCAGGTGTGGTCCCAAGGCTGAGTGCGGGAGCCCAGTTCTAAATCCTCTGGGGTAAAGGATTTCTTTTAACAAGGAATACTCTCGGCCTCGGGCAGGAGGAGGGCTGCTGTTAGACCAGACACAGGGCAACACAGTGTGAGTGCCGTGAGTGTGGTCCTTGTTCCTGCTCAGACCTCATCAGCCACGGCGACTGCAGCCCTGTGAACAAGCACATTGACGGTGCGGCCACAGAGCAGCAAGAGGACTGGGGAGAGACCAGGACGTACAGTGGGAAGGAGTGCACGCCCAGCAGATACCTGTGCAGAAAAGCAGCAGTCCCTACGCTGCACTCGTAATTATTGAGACAAACGAGATACCTTCCAGGGGCCCCTCAGAGTTTTTGTGAGGGGACCAAAGAAAGTGAACTTAATGGGGGACTGAGGTCATGCCCCCAAAATGAGGTGATGAGCCAAACTAATTTGAGAATTAATATTAACCTGACCTCACTTTTGCCCCCAGCTGTTGAGGTCTATGAAAATTCTGACTTTATATCTTGTATTTTTAACCATTTTCTCCATTCCTAACATCATGTGCATTTGAACACAGCATCACAGTTTAATCAATAAAACAGCCCCCGAAGTATACCTGCCCAGTTTGCCGTTTACTAGTGTCGCTGCTGCCCCGCGTTTACTCCTCAGCCTTCCTGTGCTCCTACACGCACCTGCAAACAGCACCTCCCTCGAGGCGTCGCGGGAGTGTCGAGTCGAGTAACGGGTGCAAACAGAACGCAGCGCCGAGCCCACAGCAAGCACAAGGTCCCTCGGAGCTGTGGTGTCATTGTCATCAGTGTCATCAGCAGCAGCATTAGTGAGTTCATCTTCTTTCGGGCGTTAGACCCCCTCGTCCCACTCCGCTCTTTGCTTTCTCAACACCGCGATTTTATCACGGACGTCAGAGGTTTCCTGAGTGACCACCTGGATGCACGGTCTAAACTCTCGCCATGAATTTTCCCTTTTCCTTTTGACTGATAGTGGTGTTCTTTTGTGTTCCTTCTCTGGTCACTAAATCACCCATTCAGCCATTATTCATTGTGCCTTCTGAATGGTAAGCACTCTCTTAGCACTGGGGGCATGGCATCAAACTGCCCTCAGAGAGCTGACGTGGTAGTGGTGGAGACAGACAATGAATAAGCAAGTATTTAATGTAATGTCCATGTAAGGGCTTCGCAGAAAAATACAACTGGCTGCATTAGGAGAGAGTGACAGGAGATAGGAGTTTAAATCAGGAAAGGCACCTTGTGTTTGGAACAGACCGTGGGAAAGCTCAAGTCCAAGGGCACTGATCAAACAATAGAATTCTAGGGGGTGAGCGGTTAGGAGCAGTCTCCAAAGCAACAGGAAAAAGAGCAGCAAGAAGTACACATAACAGAGAACAACATAGCTAAGAAGAGCCCCGCAGGGCAAATCAAGCCTCAGAGACCACCCCCTCGAAGGGGCCCACCTTTAATTGGATCAGACTGTGGAGCCATTTATGAGCCCAGGTGTTCGTCAAAAACCATGGAGCAATCAGCTGGCAATTAGTGGAGGCAAACAGGGAGGTGAGACAACCACCCTGAATCTTAGTGGGGGCCCGTGCTGGGAAAGAGGCGAAGAATTGACTAAAACCACCCTTGCCCCTGGGGCAGGGGGTCAAGGACACCGTACTTGCCCCTGAGGCGGTGACTTCTGGGAGTAACTTCAGAGAATGCACACTAGAGGGGAGACCCTGGTGCAGCTAGGTCACTAAATAAACAGACAAGGAGGTGAAGGAGCCAGCAATAAGAACCCCCGAAGGGATGGGGAGGGGGCAGATGAGCCTTCCTATTGGCTACAATATACTATTGGGAATGCTTTCCACAAAAAAGTGTGGGGACATGAAAGTGAACAGGCAAGTATTGTTCATAAACAGGAAAAAAAGAGCCGCCCACGAAAAGTTGCCTGTGAGGGCTGGACGGCAGCTGCTGTAAATGCCCAAGAGCTGAATTCGGGGAAGCTGCTGCCATCGGTAAGGCGGGCACATCTCCGCAACCGGAGAGTATCCGTGGGCAGACATCACATCAAATGAGCCGAGTGAGACGTCGAGGGTTGAAAGGGACTGTATCTGAAATCAGCATTCACTGCAGTGGGTTTGCACTGAGAGAAGAGTAATCAGCACGCGTGAAGGCAGAGCCACAGAGATGATGGAATCCACAGAGTGGGGAGGGGAAGGACAAAACCTGCATGGTCATCTCCACAGACAGAGAAACGTTGTTTGACAGTATTCTACACCCTTTTATAAAAACAACACGTTCAACAAATTAGAAATAAAAGGAAATTCTGTCTCTTTGACAAAGGTGACAAAGGGTATCCGCCAAAGTCCCCCAGGTAATATACTTAATGGTGGCAAACTAAAAGCTTTCCCCCTAAGACTGGAAAGAAGACAAGAATGGCCATTCTCACCACCTCATTCAACATCGTACTGGGGGGTCTAGACGGAGCTATTAGACGAGAAAGCAAAACAAAAGATATAAAAAACGAAACAAAAGATGTCATGATTATAGAGAAAGAAGCAATGCACTCTCTAGTCTCAAATGGAACTTTTAATATGATAGATACTTAGAGATTCACTAATAATTGAGTTGCCAGATACACGATCGACCTACAGAAATCCCTTGCATTTCTAGACAGCACCGACAAAAACCTGAGAACAAAATGAAGAAAAACCCTTCCACTTACAATGGCACCAAAACAATAAAACACTGAGGAGTAAAATGAACAAAAGAAGCGCAAGACTTGTAGTGATGAAACTACCAGACATCAGAGACTATGGAAGGACTGCGGTTTTCCTCGTGTATTCAAAGTCTAGCAGACATGTCACAGAAAACCAGCTTGATGAATATTTGCTGAAATTTAAAAAAAAAACCCTACTAAACATCGTTGAAAGAGACTAGAAAAGACCTGAATCAATTCAAAGACATCCATTTTCATGAACCAGAGATTTAACATCCTTAAGACGACAATACTCCCCAAATTGATCTACGGAGTCAATGTGATCTTTACGGAAGTCCCAGCTGGCTTCTTCGCTGAAAGAAGCAGAGAACTCTCTGGAGCAGAGAACAGGCGGAGGAGGCAGGAGTGGAGGAGGGAAGCCTGGTCCACAGGCAGCTCCGGGCAGGACGGTGAGAGCACTGGGGAGGCCCGTGGCGGTGGAGGGGGAGACGCACGCCTGGATGCAGGATGACATATTTAGTGCGTGAAATCTGCAAAGTTATGAAAATAAACACAGGATAAACACCACGAGTCTGTAAATGAACATGATATTGGAATAATTTACTCTAATGAGCTCTTCAGAGTGTAACTGTCAGAAAAATCTAAATAAATAATGAGAACCGGATCATTGACTAGGAGGAAAACTATTCTTCGGCGAGTGTTCTGCATAAAAAGCAACATCTTTCTTGATTGTTCTTGGCGATTTCTCAGAAATTCCAATTTAATGGTTATATTGTCAAGCAGGAAGTCTCGTTGTGATTTCTGAAATCTCCTCCCCAAACTAAAGTCCTTGGCAGGGAATTGCCAGAAGCAGGGGCAGGGGGTGGGGAATGGCACAAATGCCCAGGGCAATAAAAAATGGAAGTTGGTTTATTTTAGAATAGATGTTTAAAGCTATGACATTATTAACTTAAAGGATTCTATAAATGGAGGTGTAAACTTTTTTAACTTTCGGTTTTGCTGGGATATAATTGACATAACGAGTTGGAAGATATTTAAAGCGCACATCATGGCGATTTGATACACATATGTCTAATGAAGGATTCTCCCCATCTAGTCAATTCACACGTTCATCACCTCACATAACTATCTTCGCGTGTGTGAGAAAATATTTTAAGTTCTACTCTTTTAGCAGGTTTCAATTATATAACAGTGTTACCAACTATAGTCTGAAATTGTAAGCATTTTTTGTTTCTACTCTCGTCTCAGGATACTGCAGCAGTAGCGAGGAGACAAATGGGGTTCGCCGTGGTTTTCTTGTAAACAAGAGTTCATTCTCAGCTTGCTAAATCAAAGGAATTAAACCTACCAATGTCTGTCTAATCACTTCACTAAGTAATGGTGCATTTTATTTTTAGACTCATATTTTATACCTCAGGTGTCAGCTCTAGTTCCTTGGCAAAACTCGTTCTTTTAGTTTTCGACTTTCATTCTCATTATCGGTTTCTCCACACAATGCAACCCCATTTCTGTACCTGCCTGCCATTATCTCATTTGAAACTAATTTTATCAACTAGTGTCTTAACACCCGATATTGTGTGGCTTTCAAAAGTAGGTAGCCTGGAGGGAAAATGCTTTGCTGAACCAACAATAAAAATACTATTTTTAAAAAGCCTACACTAGCAGATGCAGTCGACATGGATTGTGGGAATTTCTAGTCGACTACGGCAACTCTGAGATTCTATATTCGCCGAAGGCAAAGCCCATGTTTCACGCCTCTTGTTAGCCAGCAGCGCACGGTTCCGCTTTGTTTTGTACTCAGAGTTCTGCCAAACAGATGCTGAATTCACTACGGATTTCAACACCAATGCATTTTTACATGGACTGTTTATGCTGTAAGTGTACTACAGTGTAAGCATTCTTAAATGGGATGAGCTCTGCCAAGTGTTTACGGAAAGTTCAAGATCTAAAAATCAGATATCTTCGGGACAGAGAACTTTTTTTATTCTCATTAAATATAATATCATCCTAGGTAAGTAAAACTTAGGGAAAGGGTTGCTTAATAAAGTTAAGGAAAGAAAAGAGTAGGTCCTTACAGGAAACCCTCTGTGAAAATATTTTTAAATCAAGTACATTATATATGATAGCCATATATGAGGGGGAACACCCCAAAAGCAGAATTATCTTCTGGCGGGTGGGCCCCTTGTAGTACATGCTTCCCCCACGAGGTGAGTGTTCTAGGAACCCACCTGTGTCGGTCTGCCAGCTGGTGCTGTTGTGAGAGCCTGCATTCGGCTTCAGTGAATATTTTTTGAAGACTCAACACGTTTGTATATTGCATCAAATGGAGAGTACTTCGAAGGTGACCGAAGTTTAAACAGGTAAGAATACACACACAATTTTTTTTATGAATAAATTCTGGGGTTTGGGGTGATCCCCCGTTGTATATCCATCTGCACACACTCCACCTAAAACCAAACAAGTGTGACATGTCGCTTTGGCAGGGAGACTCCACACATTTGTATAATCATCCTTGGCTTGAATCACACCACGTGTCTTTCTGTGACAACGAAATCAAGTCAGAGGGGAAAGAGAACGTAACACTATGTGCTGACCACAGGGCTCCATCCTGGCTTCATAAATGGATGGCAGACCCCCAAAGAGGTTTTTCTTAGTGATATTATCTGTAAAAGTAACAGCAAGACAGTTAATATTTTGGCATCCAAATTACTACAAGTAAAAAATAAAACATCCAGATTTATAGTGATAAAAAAAATGGGCAAAGAATCAGAGATGAGAACTGTTCATAATTGCCCACAAATATTGCAGCTATTACTCTCCGTGCGCACTGCAGCATAATGTGTGTGTAGAGACCTCAATTCTCCTACCTGGTAGGGTTTCAAGAGGGAGAGGAGGTGTTTCTGTGGCGTGTTCTTATCCTGATACTGCTTTTGGGGGAAGGGTTAAGCCTTGGATGTAGCTCTAATGAACTCAGTGGGTCAGTAGTTTCAGTGAGATTTGGTCTTGGAGAAGCAGGTGCCGCAGACCACGGTAAGCCATCCTGTAGGATACAGACACAGGTAAGACGGGTGCACATGTGTTCAGACAGAGAGAAGCCACTGTTTCTCGGGTACCTTCTTCTGCATCAGACACTGAAATTACTCCTCCCAGTAGAACTATTTTCCCCACTTAAAAAGTGTTCAAACAGCAAGGTTTACCAGTGTGCCAAGGTCAAATGGGGCAGACAAGGACTCTAACTCAGGCTTGTTTGTTTCCAAATCATGTGGTTAAAAACAATTTATTCCACCATGTTCTGCCTCATAATATTAACAATTACATAGGGAATGCCAGTGACTCTACTCTTTGATTACATGTTCTGTGTTTCAAACACATGATCTCATCTAAGCGAGGTATTATTTTACACACAAGACTCAGAAAGGCCGACTATTAAACGGTTTTACGATTGCTCAGTCCTCAGGATGCTTTGTGCACCGCCCGCATTCAGTCACATGGAAAACATGCTGTCTGTCCTCTTAAGAATTTTAATAGTTCATGCATAGGGAGGAAGGAGCAATCTCTTTTTTAAATTAACTTTTAGATTAGACAACTATGTCACGAAGAATTCAGTGACCTGCAAGGTCTCCTTAGCCTGTCACGGTTGAGTCCAAACGGTAGCTCCCAGGTCTGAATCGTGCTGCTTCTCTGGAAGACGCCTCACCTGCAGAGGCTGCTGTTGGCCGCGTTGTTCCATCATCACCCATCGAGCTTCTGGGACTTGCCTGCTGTTTTCCTCCTCTGGCGGTCTCTAAGGAGACCAGGACACTGCTGCTGGTAGAAACAGTGCCCCCCTGCTAATGACGGAGAGACCGTGGAGGGTCTGTCGGCACTGCGGGCTTTTCTCAGTGGCGTGTTTGTGTGTGCATTGTTTGTGGTTATTTGATAAACACCCATCTTCCCCACTGCACGGTAAGGTGCAGAACAGTAAAGGCGGCGTCTGCTTCTTCTCCACTGTCTCTCTCATTGGGCTGAGTGCGGTCTAAATCCAGGACCGGAACACTTAGCTTCCTGGCTGTGCATGGAGAAAATTACTGCTTTTTCCGAAGTGGCATGGGCCTTCTTAAAATTACTGATATTATTATTGTTTTCCCTCCTGAGCTTAAGGGTCCTACGAGGACGACCAAACCCCCAGAGAGGCTGGTGCCCTGCCACCCAGCAGGCCACCTACAGCTCGAGTGAGGACCCTGCAAAGCGACAGCCTGCTCTGGTCACCTACCCCACCATCCACAGCGGGCGGGTTTGCCTTCATCACAGGATCTGCCCCACCTTCCAGGAGCAGGGAGGAAAAAGGTGCAAGAACACTTCACAGTGAGGCCGCCACTTCAGAAAACATCAGCGGCCCAGGAGTGGTTCTGCTTTCGGCCTCACGCTACAGGGCAATTGCTCCCAACAAGCGGGTTCCCTTAGTTAAAAAAATAAAATTAAATTAAAAAAAAATAAAGAAGAATGAAAGACTGGATTCTTTAACACAGAGGGTTGAGATATCTGGCTAAGTCCTGGTGTTGTGTGTGGAGGGGTAAACTAATTAGAGTTTTACCTCACAGATTACAGAAATATAAATTGCATGTGGATAAAAACATAATTACCAGGATAAATCATGGATAATACCCATGTATTCAGGCAGCTGAGATGCCCAAGGCCATGAGCAGAACTCGTAAAGGAAAAGACTGATAGATTCACTTGCTGAAATGCTGTAGACTTTCTCTGCTACAGCTTCTTTGCAATATGATATTCACGAACATAATTCAACAACAAACTATTTACTAACAAATATATTTTCAATATTGACCACAAAGTGCAAATATCCTTAATATAAGATTTGATAAGAAAAGAATTAATACCATAAATGACAAAGGTTCATTAACACAATTTGGAAGAGAAGAGAAAATTAACCATTTGACATATTACAATGTGTTCAACTTCATTATTAAGCAAAGGAATGCAAACTGACAAGTTACCATGTTTTACCTGTAAAACTATCAACTCTTAAGAAACCTGATAATACTTCCTGGTTGAGGGGACATAAGGAGCAGACAATACTGGGGTGGCCAAAAAATGTTTTTGGTTTTCAAGTAAAAATAAAAGACATATTTTTTTCATTTTTACCAATAAATTTATTGAATCATGTATTCACAGTTCTGCTCCACCTCCTTCTGCCATCTTTCAGGCAACGTCCCAAAACTTTTTATCTTCTGAGCAAAGAATTGTCCCAGGTGACTACTAGGAAAAAATTGGAATTGTGTTTCAGTGGACAATGTAATAGTGGTGTAGTAAAAATTACCTATGAAATTTTTACTACAACACTGGTATTAAGAGTGAAATTTGGACAAGCACACATGTTCATAATAGGAGGTTGGTTAAATAAATTCTGTCACACAAAAATACTTTATTCCATCATTCTTAATAATGCTATACATGAAGTCTTGTGATATGGAAACACTCTCTTGATATACTCAAAGGAACACACAGGTTAAGATACATCTAAAAAAGAGATTAATAAACAGAGACTCAGAACAAGACAGAGACACGTAGAGAAAAAGATTCAGATGGACACACTAATGAAGCATCGCTATGTGAAGGGATTTTGGGTGTGTTTTATGTTTTTGATTACCTGTCTTTTTTTTTTTACCATTCAAATGCAATGTTTGTAAGAACAAAAAATAAGCTATGAGCCCTGGCTGGTGTACCTCAGTGGACTGAGCGTGGACTGTGAACCAAAGGGTTGCTGGTTCGATTCCCAGTCAGGGCACATGCCATGGTTTTAGGCCAGGTCTCCAGTGGGGACCACGTGATAGGCAACCACACATTGATGTTTCTCTCCCTCTCTTTCTCCCTCCCTTCCCCTCTCTCTAAAAATAAATAAAATCCTGTTTTAAAAAGCCATGAAAAGTATTATTATCTCAATCATGAAAAATACTGCACCAAAACATTCACAGTGGTTGTCTCTGGATGCAAGACTGTGGGGCTTTTCACTTAGGTTATCATTTACGAGCTGTATTTCCTTTCACAAACAGGTATAACTTCTGCAGTCTGACCAACAAAAAGCTACTTTTTTTCCTTTTTTTAAAGAAAACCACTCTTCAATGCTCTCTGTTGTCCTCGTAGCAGAGACCTAAGTTCACTTGGGGTGTCTGAGTTCCTTCACAATGCGGCCCCCTCTCCACAAGGCCACTCTCTCTCTCTCTCTCCTCTACTGCCGTCCAAAGCCGGGGGCACCTGCTTCCACTTCTCTGAAAACAGCAGAGCCCACCCTCCCCGCTGGGCTGCTCCTGGCCACATGCGCCTTTCTGACTTCCCCCAGCTCCGTCTCCTGGAAACCCCCCTCACCTTTCCCACGCAATGTGGTGGGTCAGGTTCACGGTGCATGCCAACATCATTGCATTAATCTCATATTATTGTTTTCGTGTTTCCCCACTCACTGGTTGCTAGGTCGCTGCCAGGAAGCCTTTCATGAGTGATCAACAGTTACCATTAAAAGAGGAACAAATGGAACCATCCTCCAGGTATCAGATGCAGCCGTGGACACACCATCTCGTTTATCTCGTTGAATCATAACCAAGATTTTATGAGGCAAGTATCATCATGCCCCTTTACAGAGGAGCCCAGGAGCCCAGGAAGTAGGAGTTGGGATAGCTCTCAGCAGCCCCCGGCACCCTGAACATGCTAATCGTCACAGAGTAAGCACACATACGCAGACTATGGCCACGTCTCTAACGGCAAAGTACATGAAGAATCGACTTAATTATCTGGATAATTAAAACAAAAAGCATGTTGCTAGGAGGTTGAGAGTGGGAACAGGGACAGGTTATTTTCTCCTTTTCATCCTGAATTATTGCAGATGTCTATGTAGAGGGCCTGGATTCATCTGCACTGAAACCCCTTGGGAATTTTTAAAGGTTGAACCAAAACAGGATAACCAAATAAACCCTCTGAGGCAGGAGCAGATAAAAGGTGATTTCTCCACATTATTTGGCCTTTATAGAAAGAGCCATGATAAGCTTCTAGAAAATGCATTATTGATGTGATTTAATAAGGTGAGCTTTCTCTTTTCTTTTTTCTTTTCAAATAATGACTGATTTTATATTAACCGTGGTATGAAACATTGCCGCTAGAGGTTGTTTTTCAGCACAAGCGCATTGTATCTGATTTCATACCCTGCCTTTTCCATCTAGTATTTCAATAGCTCTCATGTTTTATCAATGAGGCTTTCTTTATGTCATCATGCAACTTCTGGTTCAGCACGGAGTCAGTGGATTCCAAGATTTTTCTTTCCCGAATCATACCCTTAGTTCCCCACGTTGACTTTTCTTTGATTTCTAAGTGATCCCTGGTCAATTTCTGCTCAATTCCTATTTCATGCATCTCACTTCCTTCTACAAATATAATACTCTTTAGCTGTACCGTGGTTGAAGAATAAAGATGCTTTGCAAATAAGTAAACGTTTTGTTTTCAAAAGGGGCAGCCTCTACTTAATGTCTTGAAAAATGGTAAAATCCACAGCCCTGTTCTCTCATCCTACATGCAAATCCCAACTGCATGCAAGGTTGTTTTTGGAGCAGCAAGGCCAACAAAACTCAAAACCCAAACAAAGGAATTTTATTTAGAATACCAGCTTAGAGGATAAATCAAGGGAGTCAAACTCATTTTCACCAGGGGCTGCATCAGCCTCATGGTTGCCTTCGAAGGGCGGAAGACAGGGCTCCTTGCCCCTAGTTAAAGAGTAGTTACATTTATACAGTTCTAAAATTACATTCGGCCCTGTGAAGGCAACCACGAGGCTGATGTGGGCCCCAGTGAAACGAGTCTGACACCCCTGGGATAAAGGCTAACTAGCACTTGACATAAAATTTATAAACTTCCGTTGCACAAATATGAATGATTTGCTGTCTGTCTAGCCTTCGTTAGCAAGGCACTAACTTACAAATGCATCCTGAATGATGCCCCCTTCCATCCTCTCTGTGACGGGAAGTCTCTGGTGTGCCAGGCAGTGTGCCAGACACAGTCTCTGTCCCCTTGGGCCTTGCAGTCTGGGAGGAAGACAGGTGCAGTCACACAGCTGAATGTGTGGTTGCAGACCAAGACAAGTGCCCTTGGGAACGGAGGCATGGCCACAGGAGCTTCTCTGGGCTGGGACGGTCACGGGCCACCCCTCCCAAACCATGGTCTCCAGCAAGTCTGTGGGATTTCTGTCCTGCCAGAGATCTTCACACCAAAACATTTCCCTGCTAAATGCACTTAAGGCAAAAAAACTTGCTACACCTCCCTTGGCCTGAACTTCAAAATTCCGTTAGAAACTTTCTGCTTCTAATGTTGGTGCTACAACAGCACATCGTGTTCTTAGATGACAGAATTTTCATCTCAGATGTGGTTTCCCACTCTCCAAGGCTTCATCTCAAATGTGAGTCTGCAGGGTTGCGTGCCCACAGCACAGGAGGGCACAGGGAAGCTCCAAGGTGACGTGCTAGGGCGTGTGGCAATGGCCAGGCTACGTGGCAGCGTGCGGGGACTTCAGTCCCCGTGCACGGAGCTCCCTGGACACCTCTGTCCTGTGTCGCCATTGCTCACAAATAAACTCCCGTTGCATCCACCCCCGCCCCCGCCCGCCACACACACAGACAACTTTCACTTTAATTAGAAAGATTAGGAGAAGACTGACAAACAAGGTGCTCGAGTCCATCCGGGAAACCTACAGACAGGGAATGAACTGAATGAGTGGAATAAAAACATTGGCCTTTTGGCAAATACAGGTGGTCAGAGTAGACATCGTACTTGGGAATGAGGGACTGGGTTCAGCCACTAGTGAGTTCAAGTTAGGTGCGTGATGACTTTGCAGGGGATAGCTGTCATCTACAGGATTGCAGGAAAATGTAGTTAAGTGGCTTGTGCAAGGTCACCTGGCTTCTAAGTGCCCAACTCAATTCAGAGTCGCCATTCAGAGGTCTTTTCTCACCTTTATTTTAGGAGAAAATGTTGAAATTAGAAATGTGATGAGAAATCTAGAGTTCATTTGTGATCGCAGAAAAGGCTCACAGAGTAGATCCTACATGGAAATAGGAGGTCCCATGTCCTGGTCCTAGCAGGACCGCCAGTGTCATAGGGACCAGGGTCAGCCACCACTCTTTAGAGAGAACCAGTTATTTTTCAGGGTAAAAAAACAAGGCCCTTAAAACACAAAAGACAGGATCCAGGACAGAAATAACTGATAAGCTGGACTTTGTCAAAATTAAAAACTTCTGCTTTGTGAAAGATACTGTCAGGAGAAGGGGAAGACAAACCACAGACGGGGGAAAACGTATTTGCAAAAGAACATCTGATAAAGGACATATACACAGAACTCTTAACACTCAGCATAAGGAAACGAACCGAGTTAAAAAGGGGGGTGGGGTGGTCAAAGACCTTAACAGACACTACACCAAAAAAAAAGATACACAGGTGGCAATTACATGTATGACAAGATGCTCCACATCACATGTCATCAGGGAAATGCAAATGAAAACAAAAGTGAGGTATCACCACACACCTATGCGCACGGCCCAGTCCAGAGCGCGGACAGCACCAAGCACCGGTGAGGACCCGAAGCTACAGGGACTGTCACTCACCGCTGGTGGGAGAGGGGCGTGGTGCGGCCACTTTGGAAGGCAGTTTGGCAATTTCTTACAAAATTAAACATACTCTTACCACACAGTCCAGCAGTTGGGCTCCTTGGTGTCTACCCAAAGCTGAAAACACGTTCCCATGAAAATCCGCACAGGGACGATTAAGCAACTTTATTTACAATTGACGAACGTGGAAGGAACCAAGACACCCCTCAGCAGGTGAGGGAGAAGTAACCAGTGGTCCACCCAGACAATGGAAGAGTCCTCAGAGCTGAAAAGAGATGAGCCAGCAAGCTATGAAAAGACAGGGAGGCGCCTTCTGAGCACATTACTAAATGAACAAAGCTAGCCTGAGGGCTGCATCCTGTCTGGTCCCAACACAAAACATTCTGGAAGAGACCAACTGTGAGGACAGGAGAAAGATCAGCGGTTGCCTGGAGGTGGGGGATGGGGGAGGGATGAACAGGGGAAGCGCAGAGGATTTTTAGAGCAGGGAGACTTCCCAGCGTGGTAACACCACAGCGGATATGTGTCATTGGCATTCCTCCCAACCCACAGAGTGTACCGCACGAAAACGGAACCCGATGCACACCACGGATTGTAGGTGGCAGTGATGTGTCGACGTACTTTCCCCAGCTGTAACGAACACACCCCTCTAACACGGAGTGTTGGCAGTGGGGGAGCCTGCGCAGGTGTGGGGGCGGGGGGTATTTTGAAACCTCTGTACCATCCCAACTTTTCTGTGAGCCCAAAACCACTCTAAAAAAATAAAGTCTTTTAAAAATAAAATTAAAAATAAAGTAAAAAGAATGCCTGTATAATGTTTCACTCTGTCCAGTTCTCCAGTTGATAATTTCTGATTTAGAATCCCATTGGAAGGGTAATTTCATTTTTTTTTTCTCAAAGAAATTCTTGTGGTCCGTCCCTTTCTCTCCCACCTCTTTCCTCGTTTTTATTTTGATTTCTATAATAATGTAGGCTACATGGCTGACAAATATTCATTTGTTATCTTGATTCTTCCATTTCCTAGATGCATATTGTGATCTATAACGCAATAACTTAGTATTTGTAGGAAAGGGGAATTTGTAGGAAATTGTAGGAAGGAAACATGTTAATTACTTATTAGTTTCCAAGCAATTGACACAATAGAGAGTGAGCATTTAATCATTACCACAACTCTATGCATCTATATTATTGACACCTTTTTACAGATGGATAAACAAAGACTCAACTTCAAGGTCATGCAACTTGTATCCCCGTCACATCGAAATCCACTCCAGTGGGAGGAGGGTGGTATTTAATGATGTCACTCAGCAGTGCCCTGAAGAAATGACACAGTTAGGGGATCAGTGTTAGGTCTGAAGTTAATCTTCCCACTCCTGTCACCCTGATTCTACAGGAGGGTGTGGTAGTCAGAGCCCCACAAACTGCAGGACCGGGGAAGGCTGCAGTGTGACAAGTCTGTCCCAGGTCACAAGCAGTGGCTAAGGGCTGTGGAAAAGCAAGGAAGGGATATTCATCTACCATGAGGCAAGGAAAAACTGGACCAGTGTCCCCCAGAATCAGACCACTAGGCGAGCTGGTTAAAAGTCATACCAGTTCCAACAGTCAGCAGGATCTGGATGTTTATGTCAAAACATTTGCATAGCTTCTAGGACAGAAGTGCTGTCCTTACATGATGCATGGCTCTCATCAATCTGAGTAAGGGCTAGCTCTATCCACTCACCTGAGTAACCCTTCCTAAGGGCCTGAATCATCGTGCCCCATGCAAGCGATGTTTGATGCCTTTCAAGAGGTGCTCAAACAAGAAAAGATGCCACCAGATCAGCCATTTTCAACCAACGTGCTTCAAGAATATTTAAAACATGCAATGCCTGACTATCCAGTCAGGGGCACTGATCTCTTTTCCCTTAGACTGTCAAATAAAAAAACGAAAGCAACCAAACACAATAACAGCTGTCCGGTGTGAATGAATCAAAATTATACCTATTTTTTTTGTTATTTTGGCAAGAAATACATTTTCTGGCATGCCACAGAATTTTAGTAATGAGTTTCTGGGTGCCGTGAGCTGAAAAAGGTTGACCATGGCTGCTCTAGAGGCTCCCTGGGCAGGGGGCCCTTGATTTGCTCCCCCTGATGTCTGGGTACAAACCGCAGCTAGTTATGGGGGCAAGGAGGAATCGGTCTGCCTCATAGTGGAAGAAATTACTTTAATGAAAAGAGAAGATAACAGAGTAGAGGCAGCCAGGGGATGCTGTCAGGTGGGAAGGAAACAGGCTGGCATCCAGGGACCCTCCTGCCAGGGAGTGACTTTCCATGAATGGATTCTTAGCAGAGAATCCGCCAAGTGCTAAGCATGTGGGTTGGTGCTGAAGACATGTGCAGGAGCCTGGGGGAGACAGTGCAGCTGGCGCAGGTGAGACACTTCAATGGGACATTTCCTCCAGCACTCAGAGTCCAGATTCTGATGTCCCAGAAGGGGCAGGGGGAGAAGAAGAAAAAGAAAGAGAAAAAGAAAGGAAGGAGGGGAGAGAAGGAGGGAGGGAAGAAGGAAGGAGAGAAAGAAGGAGGGAAAGAGGGAAGGAAGGCGGGAGGGAAGGAAGGGAGGGAGGAAGGAGAGAGAAGTGGGAGGAGCATCCCATCCTCAGGGCTGTTCTAGTTACTTCTTTTTGGTTGTACAGGATTTAGGATTTGAACCTGAGCTTCTGACCTCAAAACCCTGCATTGTCCACTTAACTCTAAGTCTACACCAAAATCTCCATTTCTAACAGCCTGCTGCAGAAGCTTACTTTGTGCTGATTCCACAAAACAGTGGGCACTTTCATGGCCCCGTGACACGAGGAAAACACCCCAAGCCCCAGGAGGACTCTCGCAGCCTCCCGCCTCACAGCTCCAGCCACTGGTCTACCGTGACTTCCTCTTCCCTCTTCCCGGAACAGCTCTTGCGGCTGCATTTCTCGTTGTCCGTTGTCTCTCTCTGGACTTCCCCTTGGCCTCCTTGTGTGTTCCACCCACGGGCGTCCTTCATGTTCTTCATGTCCCTGTCTCATACCTTCCCACCTGCTTCCAGGAGGCTTCCCACTTCCCTGCCCAGTTCTCACCTGTCCTACTCCCTGTGCCTCTGTCACTACCTCCTGTCTGAGGTCATCCTCCACCCTCTGCTCATCGCCCCGGAGACCCAGCACAGTGCAGGACCCACCACTGGTTTCCAATAAATATCGATTACACTGAATTTTAAATGGGTGGGTCTGTAACTTTGTTTTCAGCTAACCTGAATAATTTGGCTTAACAAAGTGTTCCCTCTTGAGGTTTCTCCTGGAAGCTAGGAAAACCACCACGGTTCGAGATTCTAACACAGAGTTCAAAGGCCGCAAAGCCAGCATGGCCATCCGTACTGGACTCCCGGGACTCCTGCTAGCTGATTGAGAAGTGTTCTGCCCAATCAGATGATGTGTTTATAGTAGGCCCAATTGGGAGGGTGAACTGAGGCTGGAAAGAAGAAGTCCCGCTGATTTTGGGTCAGACACCTCAGCTCATCAGCTGCGCCCCGACCCCGTACTCGGTGCCCCAATAACCAGTGGTCTGAGATGGTTGATCTGCACCAGGGGCCACAGTGAGCACGTGTCAGAGGCTCACTGGGGGCCAGGGTGACACACCTGCTTGGGTGCCATTGGGATTTCCAATGTCCTGGCTAAAAGGTCCTCACACCTACTGGAACTGCGGCTCCAGCAGACCCCCCCAGGTTCATGGCTAATGGACGTGCTTGGCAGGACTCTAGAAAAAAGGCACCTGTGTCTTCCTTCCCTTGTTAACAGACACAGAGGAGCTTCCACCCCTCCCCCCCGCCCCAGAAGGCCACGCGGAGACACAGAGCAGGGTAACAATGAAAGTGTCTGCCCGTGTATCCCGTGAGCCCTCACACACAAGGGGATATGAACATCAGTTCCTGATGCGCCTTATGTCGTTTTCCTCATTCATCACTATCAACGGGATTCTTCACAGCCACACACTACCTTCCTTCGAAAGGCCCCGCCGGGCTTCCCAGATGCTGTCCGGGCGCAAACCTCCCCAACGGAGAAGCCACTGCTGCTCAGTGGCACATCCAGGCCCGGCTTCAACAGCTTCGCCAAGCTCAGCATCACCTGCACTCGTGAGCAAGGGAAAAATGGTCAAGAGAGAAGGCAGGTGGGGCAGACAGAGAGAGAGGTCCGAGAGAGCCAGAAAGAAAGACAAAGAAAGAAACAGACACGGGAGGTAAAAAAGTAGTTAGAGGCATAAACAGAGACAGACTGACATGGAGATGCGTACACGGAACCTGCCAGTGCCGGCTTACAGACCGACTGACCGCCAAGGCTGGTGCGAGACAGCCGTCACCCACCCAGGGCCCGGGGCTGCTCTGGGCTGAGTGGCGCCAAGAACATCTTTCCTCCAAAGCTCCTCTGCTCTCCTGCTGTAGTCGCCCCTCCTCCTTCCACCAAAACATATCAGCCGAACTTTCTGGGCCTCTGTGGTGCCCAGGTGACACCCAGCCTGGGATGGCAGTGACAAGGACATGCTTCACAGAGTAAGAAACAGACTCAAGAGAACACAGAACAAGAGCTGCGTGGAGAAGAAAAGGGAGAGGCAGAGGAGGGGAGAGAGTGGGAACTTGGGGTGCCACCATGCCCAGGCTGGGTCAATGAGGCAGGTGAAGCTGCTGCGAGTGGGCACAGGGCAGGTGACAGGGTTTTCTCTCTCCATTGGTTCCCCTACACGGGGCCAGACTTCCTGAGAGGGGGTGGGAGCCTTGCCCTGCTCCCTGCTTTGAACCTCACGTGCCAGGCCCCACCCATGATCTCTGGGTTCCCCAGCTTCTACAGCCGACCCTTCCTTTGACTATTTTACTGACAGTGACTTATATTCGGAAAACGCACGCTTAAGTCCATAGAGCTCAAGTGTCCTGATGTCCTGCAAACTACAGGCCAAGGATTCTACAAAAAACAAAGTCGGTCACAGAAATTAAATACATTCCCAGACACAGAAATGAAGCAAATGTGGCCAAATGTTTATGGTCGTTGACTCTCTGTGTGTGCATGCAGGAGTCAGGGTGCTCTTCTTCCCACATTTTGGGATGTTTAAAGTTTTCATTGATAAAAGGTTGGAATTTTTTTAACCAAAAAATAAAAGCAAGAAAAGAGTGTGTCATCAGGGCCCTTGCCCAGTGGGAGGGACATGGGCCCCCTCCCTGCATTCCTGGGTGGGTTTGCTGAAGCTCCCTCCCCCCACCCTGCATGGACCCGGACAGGGGGTGCAGGCCCCTCCCCAACTCCCACAACGTCCGCCCCCCAGGGCAGGATGTGCCATCCAAAGATCCTGGGGCAATGACTGGAGGCGGGCTTTCATTACAGAAAATCAAAGAGTGTGAGTAAAAGTTGAATATTTTTAAAGCAAAACTTACAAACACTGTTTGCCTTTACGGTTTTACAGCGAGCACTGCATGTTCTTGTCTTATCACCATAGTGACGTTGCCAATAAACACAACTTGGGGGCGGCCATGATGTTTGTACAGGTTCCCGGGCCAGTCCTTACACCAGGAAGGCCAGTGGAAGGCTTTCTGCGGGGCACCTCTTGTCCTCAAGGCCTGGCCTCCCATCATCCTGCTCAGATGATTCTCTTCCCTCTCCCCACTCTGCATCCCCACGAACTCTGAATCCAACTCCTCCTCTCGTGCAGAACAACCCCATTCTCTTGCTGTCCTGCCCCCTGCTTCCTGGTGTCTGTCTCAGGCGGGGCGGGGCGGGGGGGGGTCAGGGGGAGGTGAGCTCTAGACAGCCATGGATCTGTGAATTCCCTCCATACGTCAACAGTCCTTCATCCCCGAGAGCAATTATGCCAGCAGGGTGCAGAAGTGTGGGTACAGTGTTAAGGTTAAAGAGTGATTTTTAGAGCCTTGGCTGGTGTGGCTCAATGGATTGAGCACCGGCCTGAGAACCAAAGGGTCAATGGTTCAATTCCCAGTCAGGGCACATACCTGGGTTGCAGCCAGGTCCCCAGTAGGGGGCACACAAGAGGCAACCACACACTGATGTTTCTCTCCCTCTCATTCTCCCTCCCTTCCCCTCTCTAAAAATAAATAAGTAGAAGCTTTGTTAAAAAATGATTTTTTAAATCCTTGCTACTTTAAACTGTAGCTTCACTGAAGAACTCTAAAATGTGGCATATAGTAGTTGTTTGTGTGGGAACTTTGTCTGCGAAGTCTGCCGCAAAAAATAAAAATAAAAACAATCATTTGCCCCTGTTCGATGGTGAGCTATAAGAATGCCACTGTCGTTGTATTTTCCTGGCTCACTGGCCTGGGACAGAAGAATTGAGACAATGTCCACCCGCACCCCATTCTCCCAGCCACGAGTGGGTTTGTGGACTCCGCCCTCCCCCGAAAGCCCTGGTCAGTCCCTTCTGACCCAGACCTCAGCTCTTCTTCCGGGCCTCACTTGGTTCTCCCTATGCCCGGATCCAGACCCTGATCTGGATTTCCCTGTCCCTGGCCTGCTTTCTGTGCATGGTCCCCATGCCACCTGTTCTGTGTGCTTCATACAAGCAGGATTCAGTGACCTCTGTCCCGTGCATCACTCTGGCCAGCCCCAACCCTCACGGGCAAGTGGAACCCTTCAGGGACATCATCCCGCTCCCGTCATTACTTCCTCCGATACCCCAACTCCCGTTCTCCACTCTGCGGGAAGCCGGTGTGCTCTCTGCCTGGCTTCTGCAGCTTTGGGCCATCGGGAAAAGACCTTGGAAACGTGACTGGTGGACGCCTCTGTGTTCTGGGCAAGTCCACCCTGGAGTCTTTCGCTGGCAAGGCTGTGGGATCTTTAAACAGCGAGCAACAGAAGCTTGTTCAAGGGTTTTGCTCTCCCATCCCCTATTAAGTGAAGCACCAGCCAATCTTTAACTAGCACCTGCGCTTGCAGACAGCAGGGGGCTTCGTCAGCCACAGAGCCTTGAAGCCTCGCATGGGCCAGGCTCCCAGTGGGTGGTGGCCCTTGCAGCAGCCGGAGCTCCACAGGGCACCCTTGTGGCCCTTT
This sequence comes from Tonatia bakeri, assembly GCA_004024845.1. NCBI lineage: Eukaryota > Metazoa > Chordata > Mammalia > Chiroptera > Phyllostomidae > Tonatia > Tonatia bakeri. Next base: position 34,354 of record PVIA01008402.1, on the reverse strand, counting down.
CCGGGGCAGGACAGGCACCCTACTCTTGTTATTTCATTGAGGACAAAAGTCATGGTCATAACATTCTCTTATCAGACTTGGGACACTGTGCGAACATCATCCTAATTTTGATAGAAAGCCTAAAAGCATGTGAGCATGACTTCTAAACAAATGGACTTTTAGCCCAGGGTTTACAAAAGCTAAACACTCACCTAACTGTCATTGTCCTGCAAGGGGCACAGACCTTCTTGTACTTTCCCCAAAAAAAACCTACGATGAGCCGCCACCACCTGTTCATCCGACCTGCTTCCCGTCACTGGGAAACAGCTGCAGGAGGCAGGGGTCTCCCGTAATGACACGCCCGCAGGTGGTGCCGTTCTGAAAAGAGCATCTGCCTTCCAGTGATTTCGCAGGTGATGGGCACACTCTCCACCCTTCCCAACCACGGTTCCTCCCACCGGATTTTGTGACTTAGAAGACAGCGCTGTAACTGTCAGGAGGTCAGACTGGGAGAATGTGAGCCCAGAGCCGTCGGCTGGCCCTGGGCCTTCTGCGTGAACCACACCTGCAGGAGGGGAGAAGGAACACCCCACAAACAGCAGAAGCAGACGTGAGTGTCACTGAAGGGGCTCGAGGTCCCAGGGTCAGAACTCTCCTGACCCCTCCAATAAATCTTTTTATGCTTAAATGAATCTAAGCTGGTTATCTAATACCTAGAAGTCAAGGTATCTAACTAACAGATGGTCCATAATTTACTGATCTTGATAATTGACATAGTGACTAGAACCAGGAATTGTGTCAGGCCTTGAGGAAATACAGATTAAGCAGGATAACCTCCTTCCTCACGGAGCTCACAATTCCAGAAGAACAAGCAGCCGAGGCTTCTCCGAGTTCCTGAGTCCCCCACCCAGCCTGCCCACGGCCCTTCCTCGGGACATTCCGGCACATGCTCCCCACTGAGGCACCACCTGCACCTTTTCCCATTACATCCCTATTATCTCTTCAATCAATCTGTTCTGGGAATGAAACGCAGTTATAATAACAATGTTGCTTTATGGCTTTCAAAGCCGTTGCAGATAAATTATCTGAAGTGCCAAGAATATCCAGTCCATGGGGCTGTTACAGCAGAAAGTTGACGTGAATCAGGGGTCACAGCCAAACAAAAACTTCCTGTAACACCTTCAGCCTCCTGCCGTTTCTTATCTCATCTTCCTCTGGCTTTCTAAGAAGGGCTTCTCACTGGGGATAGAGTGAGTGCTGGGCTGGGGGCCGGAGAGGAAGGGTGATTAAAGAATCTGGTTAACTTGGTCGCATTTCCTAAAAAAGGAATTCGCTGATTTCCATTTAGGATAATTCTCGGTCTCTGATCTCTAAGAGCTGGGCCCTCCAATAGTGACCTGGGAACCAGAGTTCAGAGTCAGCAACGCTGAGGCCCCAGCACCTCATTCCCTCATTCACGCAACAAACTCCAACCCGTGCCAGTCACGTATCAGGAGTGGTGGTCATTGCTCTCATGGACCCTGCTCTCAGGAGTTCATAGCCTGGGACCATGGTTCTCCATCTAACCCGTACCCTGGAAGCACCAAAAAACTTTGTTAAAATTACTGATCCCTGAATCCCGCCCCCGGAGACTATGATTTCTGTTGGTCTGGGGTGTGATCTGGACATCTGGAGGTTTCAGGTGTCCCCAGGTGAGGCTAAACGTGCAACCAAGGCTGAGAGCCACTGGTCTGATGGGAGAGAAAGACGAAACAGCAGGTAGTGGGTAGAAAGGGCTCGAACACAAGACTCAGTGGGACCATGGGGGACCCTCAGGGCCCAGGCTCAGGAGAGGCTTCCCTGAGCAGGCAGCAGAGATGTCAGGGATCAGGAGGCCTGGCCAGGAAATATGATATGAGGAGATGAGAGAAAAAGTATTCCAAGCAAAAAGAACAGCAACTGTCATTTTTTAAAAAGTGCCCTGAAGGTGGGGGTGGGGGGGAGGGAGGGAGGGAGAGCCTGGTATATTAGAAAATAGAAAATGACCTTACAGCAAAGGCAAGACGTGAAGTGACAAAAATTGAGCTTGAAGAAGTGAGCAAAGATCAGAGCGCAGAAATGGAAGTCGTGAGATGTAATTCCGAAGGCGGTGGGGATGCACCTCAAGGTGTGCGGCAGAGATCAAGAAGGTCACCGTGCCGGCAGCGGAGTCCCCCAAGCCCTCGCGACTCTGATGGCCGCCACCACAAAGAGGCCAGCCTGAGAGCAGCGAGGTTCATGCAGATCGGGGTGGTGTTAATGACGCCTCCTTTCTTTAAAAGTCTCACCCATGCCTAGTCTCTGTGCGTGATATATTTACAGGCTGCTCCCCCCCCACCCCCTCCCCCAGGAGTCTAAGCATCTGCATCCTCTCGTTAATCTGCACTGGGCACCCAGAGGGCCAGGGCAAGGTAAACCACAATATACTAAGGAAACATTTTAAACATGTAAAGTTTGGAAGACCTGCCAACAACTCAGTGTGGTAAGCTGAGAAAATGCCAGGTTCCCCTGGGGCTGCGTTTTCCCCTGACTTCCTGGGCTGTGATTTATCTCTAAGATGACATTGTCAAGAGGGACAGGCCGGCAGGGAGCATTTCTGCCGAGCAGGGCGGCGCTGAGCTCCAAGCTACCCTGCATTTAGAAAAGAAATCAGAGGGGAATGAAATTGCTTTTGCTCAGGGAAACGCTTCCAATTTCAGTTTCAGGGCCGACAGTTAATCCAGGAACTGAGCCGTGGGAGAAATGACCGCTCCGGTTCCCAGCGGAAAGGGGGTCAGGCCAACGTTCCCACTGCTAATAACGTGCTGCCCGTTTTACCTTTGCCCTCGGGGATGAGAAACTCGACATTGCTTAGCTACAGCTAAAACGCTTTGGGTGGAGTTTGACCTGGTGGGTTTTTGCTGACTCAGCCACCACAGGTTGAGCTTGGCCCACTGACTCGGTTTCTGATCTGTTGACTGCCTCTCCCAATGAAAGGTCTGCTCTGAAAGTTCGAATCTGACTGCCTGCTGCTTTTGCCTGAAGTTCCCTTTCATCTGGTCACGAGAAAAAGGAGGTTGGAGTCCTCATTTCGTGCCCTCTCCGAGCTCAGTCCACTGCCCGAGCTTGGACAAAGAAGTCAGGTGTGGTTTAGACCAGTGCTTCTTGAACTGGAACGTGCCCCCTCATCTGGGGGGTCTTAAGGGAATGCACACCCCACATTCCACATTTCTGACAAGCCACCAGGTGTGGCCGATGCTGCAGGTCCATGAAACACAGTTTTTCTCTACCTGTCCTGAAGTTCCGAGATCTTTCCTCTCCAAATCATCTTCCTCATCGGCTTGTTACCAGAGAATGACTCAGTCTGCTTGCCTTTCCCCAGTCTGCTTTCAAAACACCGGATTAGCATTTGATGCTTTCTCAGCTAACAGGATCAGGGATTAGGTTTCCACTGGTTAAAATCCAAACTGAAATGGGATGAGTCAGGACTGTGTTACAAAAAGACAAAGGCAGCAGGGAACCCGGAGAGGAGGCTCTTGATGGCAAATCCTCCCCAGAGACGGGGCAGCTAAGGAACAAGAGTGCAGCCACTCGTCCTGCCCTCGGAGCAGTTTCAAAGAGGAGGCGGTCACCTAGAACACCCTAGGGACTGACGGCCTTGCAGCCTGATCCCACTCTGCCCCAGGACTGGAAGCGAGGCCAACCAGGTAAGCCTCCGCCTCTGTGTCCTAGTCCGTAGAATGGGAATGGCCACAGCTGCCCCATCCACCCCGCGTTATTGCGAGGGTGCAATGAGATGCATCATCCGAGATGTAACCAAGCACCTGGTTTGGTAGCTCTCATGGCCACTCAAAATAGAATCAAAATGCACCTAACAATGGTGGTAAAGTTTGCAAGATTCAGGCTGGCGGCAGGCCCCCAACGTGAGGCACTCGCTGAGCTGTGGTTTGGGGGGACGGGAACAGGGTCTATCACACACACCTGGTCCTCACCGCTCGCCCTGCACCTGAGCGCTCGGCCTCAAACGTCGTCCTCTGCTCCTTTCTTCAAGGACGGCTCCTGGCTAATTTCCCTGTAGAGTATCGCCTTGGGAAATGTTGTATTCAAGAAGAAAAACAGCCCCAGCAAATATTATGGACCCTCCCGGGGTTCCTGGATACATGAGGAGGTGACACTGGACATATTTCACTTGGCGTTTTTACTGGCTGACCTTGGACAGACAACAGACTTTCTCAGCCCAGTTCCCTGCTCTGAAAACTGGGAACACCAGATATCTGAGAGGCTTGTCCCGTGGGTTCAATGCAGCGCTGTACGTGGCCCCTTGGTCACTGAAAATTACAGTCCCCTCCAGGAGCCCTTAATGTCTCTCTACCTCATTGTGTCAAATAGGCAAGTCCCTGAGGAGCGAATAGACCAGGGGTATCCAACTCACTCTCACCGGGGGCCATGTTGGCCTCGCGGTTGCCTTCAAACGGCTGAACGTAATTTCAGGACTGTACAAATGTAACTGCTCCTTAACAGTTAAGTGAGAGCTCAGTGCTACTCGGTGCTCAGTAGAAACAAGGTGCTGGGACGGATAAAACAAGGTGGAGGGCCGGATTCAGCCCGTGGGCCTTGTGTTTGCGCCCTGTGGAATAGACCAAGCTGAAGACTGACACGAGCCTTATTTCTTTATTTTTCCCCAAACTCAAACTGTTCACTCTCATCCTCTAAACCTCTGCCTGAGCTGACGCTGCCGACACTGACAACTCTTCCCCAAACCATAACAACCCAAAGAACGACGGGAAAAGCAGAGTCGCATGTGATGTTTCAGGATCGTTGTTTTCTAACAGCAGGTCTCACCAGAGCACACGCACATTTCTGCAGAGGCCAGCATCTCAGCCACCCAGCCCCTGAACAGGAGCGGCTCCCGAAAATGGTGGCAGGGCCACCCCGAGGCCCGGAGCGGGCTCCCCTCCTCTCCCGGAACTCACAGGGCCCCACGCCAAGAATAAGAAACCCAATTTCCAACATATGCTCTGTTTCCCAACAAACGATGTTCAATTTAGGCCGTGATGATTTTTCTAACATCCCATTCAATATAAATTTTCTTTTATATGGGCCAGCAGATGGTGCCGGAAACCTGCCGCCCAGAACGGCTGTACAGTATGTTGTAAGTCACGTTGCCAGGGTGACAGGCTCCGTATGTCTGCGTGCGGTAGGGAGCCGCTAAAAAATAAAAGGAAAATCAGGGCAACACCTAGATGTTGTGAAGGTGAAAAAAAAGTCCTGATTTGGAAAGCTGGGGGCAGGGGTTAATCTGATGTGTGTCTGAGACGGGAAGTGCACTGGGACACCAGAGCATGCTGACGTGATTAACTCATCCACCCTGGGCCTCCATGTCCTCACTCAGACACTGAAGCTTCTCTGGGCTCAGAGAGAGCCGAGAGGTTCCACCGCACAGGCTAAGTCTGGCCCACAGCCATGGGAGCTCCGAGGACTGGCCTCAGAAGCCGGAGGCTCCAGTTGCACTGGAGTCACACTAGATAACGAGTTTCTGTCACGTGTCTAGGGTAGCGTCAATTATAGCCGTGCTAGACACTCACAGACTATGTGCATTAGATGGTCCCTGCCTTCCCTCGCATTTCTAATGGCTGAGGGTAACATACCCACCATAGGGATCAGGTCACAGTCAGGGGGCTGCTGCACAGGACTAGAGTGGGGGGCCCAGGAGGGGCCGAGTCACAGAGAGATCACCCATCCGAGAGCCCAGCCTTGGCTAAGAGATGCCCTGAACCTTGGCTTCCCTTGCCACTGAACAGCACCCACAAACTCAAGTCCAGGCAATACATGTGACACAGAGACCAAAAAAAAAAACCCCAAATTTTTTAAATGACAAAGATATAGGTCTTGACACTTCCCTGATTCTGTGGGCACCTGTAATGGATTGAAGGATCACCGCCCCCCAGCAAAATGTGTTCATTTCCTAACACCAGAACCTGTGAATGTTGCTTTACTTTAAAAAAGGGTCTTTGTTGAAATGATTAAATTAAAAATATTGAGATAAGATCATCCTGGATTACTGGGATGGGGGTGCTAAATCCAGTGACAAGTGACCTTACAAGGGACAGAAGACACATGAAGAGGAGGCAGAGGCTGCAGGGATACAGTCCTCACGCCAGGGCTCTGGCCGCCAGCATCTGCAGGGAGCTACTAAGAACCCCCTCCCCGCCTCTGGCCCCAGATCTGTGAGAGAATTTCCAGTTGTCAGCCACCGAGTTTGAAGTCACTTTGACAGCAGCCATGGAAAACTGACACAGCGGCCTGTGGGATTGGTGGTGGCCGTGAGTGACTTGAGCCAGAGAGTAGCTGGAGCAATCTTCTCCATTCCTGTTCACCCTCCCTGCCCGGCAGCCTCCCCCCCGTAATGGGGCCACCTCTGGAGTCCCAAGCATGGAGCCCCTGCCCGGTTCCTCGGGGCCTCACACGTACCTGCACCATGTTGACCCTCACATGGCTCCCCAGGCCCCCTCAGATTTGCCTTGCCCTTGACCAGGTTCTTCAGTCTATCCAACTCAGCAGCTGGCCTCCACACTCACCACCAGTTCATTTGCACCAAAGGCTCGTGGCCACTTGGGAGAGCGGACTCTCCAGGCAGACCCCTCCCCTTTATCCCCCAAAGGGCCGCTAACAACTTCACTCACAAATACGCCAAACTCCACGAGTTTCTAGCCTCTGAGAAAAGGAGCAGAGAAGGAACTCTGGAGCCAGTGACCTCCCTGTAACGGTGTCTGGAAACCTTCCTCTCCCATTTGCAATAAATAATGAGCAAAGGGGTCATTTCTGAAATTTCACCTCTCTGGCCTCAGAATTTCAAGCCACAGGGACAGCGGTGCACAGTAAGAACAAGTGAACCCAACTGTGAACTTGCCCTGCCCTCCCTGCAGATGCAGGGAATACTGATGCTTTCTCAGCTAACAGGATCTGATAATACTGATGTGTATTCCCTGCACCTGCCCAGGAATCTGAAAGGCACCGGGAGGTGACACCCTCCTGGGACCCCGAAACTTGCCTCCTCAACCTGCACTTCTCATTTCCTTCCACAGCCATGTGCCCACCCTGAGACCTCAGGAGGAGAAGCAGAGCCAGCGTCCCTTGGGTGCTGCCCCACCCCAGGCACAGCCGGCTCCAGCCTCGAGTTTCCCGAAGACAGTTCTGATGAGGACAACCCAGGCCCCTGCATTCTGTTTCCTGTGTGTCACCGTATAGTATCATGGATCACTCCAGTCTGCTTGCCATCTGTGTGACAGACAGCATTTATTTAAAACCTGCAAGTCACCATCTACGGGAAGGGAGGACAGTCACTCCCTTGCCTGACTGCAGTGACAGTCGACACAGCTGGGGCAGAGCCTGCCACATCGCAGGTCCTCCAGCGGCACCGCCATCACTGATCTCACTGTCATTACCCCCTGCCCCAAAGACCCACAGTCCCTGAGCCCCGCCCTCTCCTTGGCTGCCTCGGTGTTCGTTCCCATAACGACCGACCCAGGGAGGGAGGGACGAGGACCAGAGGAGAAGCAGAAGCAGCACTCGGTGCCTATGGGATCCCCAGGGCTCCACGCGTGTGTGCGTCTCAACCTCCTTGATTATCCCAGCTTCGCATTCTGTCTGCAGAGCCCTCATTAAACGCTTTTCCTTCGGAAATCACAGCAGCATGACTGCCCCTTGGTTTCGTCTCCAGAACCACCACCCTGCCTACGCAATATGTATGCATCACCCCAAGGACCCATCTTGCTTACAAGTGACTCCAAGCTTGCCCGGGGCAGAGAGGTCCTGGCACCTGGGTCCCTCCCTTCTACCTGGGAGGCACTGCCAGCTGCCTTGGGCCAAGCACACAGGGGGCTCTGCTGCTGCCCCCGCCAGCATGGTGTTCATCCACCCCAAGCCCCAGCCCTGTCCTCCCTGGCATGCTGTCTCCACTTGGCACCTTGAACTATGGTTCCTCTCACCGCACCCCTTTACCACCTCAGCTCAACTCCTGCCGTTAACGTGCTCAGCTCCGCCTTTCCCTCCCCGTGAGGCCCTGCTCGTCTGCAACCGGGCACACCTGGGTCCTGATGAAAATGCAGGTTATTAATGTCACCACTGACCTCTGCAGGCAAACTGCAACCTTCCTGGTATTCCCACCAGGGCACCCTGGTTCTGTGATAAATGGGAGCCAGACCCTGTGAAGTGTGCCTGGTCATCGGGGCAATGCTCCAAGCTGCCCCTCGGCACCCCGATCAGAGACCTCACTTCCCACCGTGAGTCACCCAGGCTCTCAGAAATGCATCTGATGAGCTAGTCACCCTGCCACCAAGTGACAGAGAGCAAAGGCTCTTCCCTCAGGACAGGTACTGGGCAGGCATCTCCTCCCCTAAGGGGCATTCCTCAGGATCCTCTGCCAGCCAGAACATTGGGAACCTTTGAACCCTTCTCAAAAATGACTCACTTCACAAAGGCCGTTATCATGAAGTGCCACCAACTGGGGGCTTAGACCACAGAAATGTATCCTCTCCCAGTTGCGGAGGCTACAAATCTGAGATCCAGGTGTCAGCAGTGCTGCTGCCCTGTGGGGACTGTGAGGGACCATCTATCCCAGGACCCTCTCCAGCTCCTGGTGACCTCAGGGTTCCTTGGCTTGAGCACGCTTCTCTGCCCAACTTCACTTCACGTTCTGTCTGTGCCCACCTATCTGTGCGTCCAAATTCCCATTTCACAAGGACACCAAGCGTACAGGGTTAGGGGCCCTCCTGATGACTCATCTCATTTTGAGGTCATCTGCCCAGTCCTATTTTCAAATAAGGTGTATTCACAGGCCCTGAGGACTTGGACTCCAGCATCTTCTGTGGGGACACAATTCAACCTACAACACTCATCGTTTTCTTTTCTTTTTTTTTGCAGGATGCATTCGTGAAACCTCACATCATTTAAAGCTTTCATCACTCAGTTTTCTGAAGGAAAAACAGTCGAAGACAAGGTGGAGGGACTATTATCTCAAAATGTGTTTACCCACAAACATGTCACATGTTCCTTCTTTAACATTTATTCTTCCCCTTTCTCGGTATTTTTGTCTAGGAGAGTCTCCCCCTGGGAATTCACTGCATTTGCTGCTCAGCCCATCTCAGCAGTTGCTTGGCTTATGTAATGGCATTTTATGTAAATTCCACTGCAAAATTACTGATTTTCACTCCAGATTGCTCACTCCTGATTTTCGGCACTTGCACAGGCAATACGACTTAATGACGCCGTGGGTGATGTTGCTGTACGATGCAAAACGTGTTACATGTTTGCGTAGCAGTGGCTATCAAAACAGCACAGCGGAATCCGGAGTCCCTTGCAGACGTTCTGGTGCACGTGACCAGGAGAGTGAGACGCAGCCCATGGACATGGGGAGCAGGTGTCTGCACACAACAGCGAAAGTGATGCTGTTGTTTGCCCAGGCATGGATGCAGTCAACAATTCAGTGACCTCTGCTTTAAAATTGGGTGATATTTTTAATTTGAGGGATTTATAGATTTTTCAAATTCGGATGACCAGTTGAGACTTGTTAATGCTTTGGGGTCACACGATTTTAAATCCAAGTAGCTCAAATTGGCATTCAGTGCCACTGGACTGAGTAGTGAGCTCTTTTCCTTCACGAGCAAGAATCATAGAGTGAAACTCCATGAAGGAAACAAGGCAGATGGGACCTACCAGTCCAGTTACTGCAGCCAGCCTGTGCAGGTTAGGAGCGAATGGGCTTTGGACACGTCTCTGGTTCCTGGTCTTTAAATGATGTATTCCCTGGTCCTTTCTGCCTAGCTCTGAAGTCCAGTAACTAAATGAATATTTCCTTCATTTCATGTTCTTTGGGCCTCCCCGGGCACCGGCTACCAGAGCAGGCCTCAAAGTGACGTGAAGGCAACGTGAGGCGAAAGTGCAGGGTGTCGCGCTGTGGGAGGCTACCGAGCAGCAGTCCTGAGACTTGGCTTGGCCACCGAGAAAGCGATACTCCATGGAACAATGTATTTTACTTCTCTGGGCTTCCGTTTCCCCAGAGGTCAACGGTTTGCACATTTTCAGGAAAGGGATGGAAAGCCCGAGACAGCGCATGAGCTGCGTGACTGTCCTCTGGAGAGAGGAGTGTGCTTTCCGTCAGGTGGGTCTCAAATCACGGGCCCCCCCCCTCGTCACTGCACCCATGTTTCTCCTGGGCCACACAGGCGGTGCTGGGCTCTCGCGTGCCATGGAGTGAGCCCCTTGGGCTGCGCCCACAGCTTTTGCCAACTCTGTCGTTAGGAATGGCCACGGCGACGCCGCTCCACCCCAGCTCGTCTGCTCCTTCAGCCAGTCCCAGCGGGGACGAAAGGCCATCTCGGCACTATTGTGCTGACCCTGACCTTGACTGCCTGGCTGTTCCTGGACAGGCCCACCCTCGGGTTCCTGAATGGAAGGGGCCTAGATGCACAGTGTTTCTATTTTCCAAATTAAAAACACACGATTTGTTACGCGCACAAGATTTGGATACTGTGAAAGTAAAATAATCAGAAAAATATGAAAATCAAGTCGTATGTAGTTAAGCCCCTAATTGATTCCCTTAGCTGAAAAGGATCAGGTTCGTCCACCTAAGAAAACCCAGAAGGAGGCCCACAGCCGCCCCCTCCCCCTTATTAGTGGGGAGCAGGAATTCCCCCCACAACCATTCTCTGGGGCTGATTGTATAGTCGAGCCCCATCTCATCTTCCCAAGATCCTTTCCGCTCTACATAACGGAATAAATTAATTCTCAGCCTCATGGAAAAACAAGCAAAACGAAGACGCATCTTCTCCCAGCCTTTAGGAATCTCAGTGTAAAACAGCATTTTATTTGTCGAGCAAAGGCTTGCTGTTTATAGCTCATCTTCAGGAACAGTGATTTCCAGAAAGCTCTGGCATTTCACAGGTTGGTTCCAGGCTGGGACTCTGGATGGACCTGTTTGTGTCTGCTCCTCATTCTATGAGGGGGGTGTCGAGAGCGCCGTTAAATACCCAATTCCTGCCCGCTCCAGTGGTGCAGGCGGCAACTGGTGTCAGCAAAAGCAAGGGGTGGAGAATGAGCTGGGACCCCAGCATCCGTGCACTAGGTCTGCTGTGGAGCTGAGTGAACGTCGGAGACGTGCAGCCGGAGTTGGGAGGATAGCGGCTGGCCCTGACAAGGTGTGGAGGGGGCGGGCAGCTCACTCCTCGGGGAACTGAAGGCCTTGAGGGCCTGGGACTCATTCCACTCGTTTTCTCCCGGAAACAGCGCTCAGAAGAGGGTTGATGAAGGAAGAGGTCAGAATACACAGTTGTTTTAGAGCCATTCGGCCATTCTGTGCTCAGCTATAAGGTCACTAAACAGAACTCTAAGGCCACTGAAACTGCCAACAGCTGACGTGGCCTGCCGACTCATTTGTAGGAGAACACACTTACCACACACAAAGCCCTCTTGTCTCAGAGTGGCTTCCTGCCCGCCAGCCTTTAGGAAAGGGTGAGACACAGATGTCCCTTGAACCCTGACTCCAGCAGGCCCCTACCACACCCTCTGGCAGCAGCATCCTGGTCTGAGCCCAGTGGCACCTTTGGACCAAAGTGCTGCCTGCCCCTTGGCACCGGGTCCCCCGGCGTCTCCAGCCCCGTCAGCGCCAAGAGGCAACAGAGGCACCAGCTCTCTTCTGAACTGTTTAAAAAAACACAGACAAATGATCTTTGTCTGGTTACAGAAATAACCGAGAGTGGCAGCACTAGTTCTCAAGGTGAACTTGGCCCATGGAAGGGCTATTGTAGATACTGTGACCCACCGGCCCAGGGGACAAGCTGTGTATACTCACTGGGGGACTCTGAGACTTGAAGGCCTCTGTGCAGTTCTTGATTCTTTTGAATACTAAAAAATAGAGTGTGTATTATGTATTTATTTATTTATTCATGTTTAATTCTCATCCGAGAACATGTTTTATTGCTTTTAGAGAAAGAGAAAGAAATATTGATTCAAGAGAGAAACATTAACTGGCTACCTCCCCTACACATCAGGACCAGGAGTCATACACACCCTGACCGGGGACTGAACCCACAACGCAGGCATGTGCCCTGACCGGGAATCAAGCCCACAACCCTTTGGTTACAGGACGATGCACCAACCAACTGAGCCACACTGGCCAGGCCAATAGAGTATGTTTTAAAAGGGCATCACTTAGGAAACAGCCAACTGTCTTCTGCTTTCTAGTTTGTGTATCTATACTTCTACGTAGTCTATCAATGCAGTAGACACATCAGTGGGTAACAGTCAACAGTGAAGGACTACAAAGGTTCGGAACGTGTAGCCACTTAGAGAGGCAGCAAACGCACAGCGGTTAAGGCGCAGACTCTGGGGCCAGCCCACATCCGAGCCCCGGGTGTGTGACCTTGGACAAGTGACTTAACCTCTTGGAGCTCGTTTCTCTGTCTGTTAAAAAGTGCACAAGAAAAGCAGTTTTTCACATGGCTGTTGTGAGGATGAGGTAGGTGCTATGTGGGTGAGAACTGAGAGTATTTACACTTCTCTGAAGAACCAATTTCAGTTCCGTGTGCTATGAGGTTGACATGTAAGAGCCTGGCACCTGACTCGTGAGACGGGCTACGATAGGTCAAGGAAGGAAGAATTAATACATTCATAATGATGCTGGGGCAGCTGGCCACCCCCCCAGGAAATAAATGAAAACAGGTCTCTACCTCCTGACCTTCATACACCAAAATCAATCAGAGACCAAAATAAATTAAGAATTTAGACATAAAAGGTCAAGCTTTAATTTTTTTTAGAAAAAAGCATATGAATATTATTGCGGCCTCAGAGTAGGAAAGAATTTTTTAAAGATAATGAAAGATCAAACTATTTTTTAAAAGCCATGAATAAATTCAACTCTGTTAAAACTAAGAACTCTCGTTCATCGAGACACCACGTGGTGTTGAAAAGACAGGCGCAGCCTGGGAATGGACACTTATAACACACCAGGCCGATGAAGGGTTAACGCCCAGAATAAAAGGTGCCTATAGATCCATACGGAAGAGGCAAACAACCTAGTAACAAATGTGCCAAAGACCTAAACAGGTATTTCACAGAAGAGAAGGAAGGCCAATGGAAATCTGAAAATATGCTCAGTGTCCTCGGCAGACAAGACAATGCAAGTTCAAGTCACCGTAAGAAACCATGTCATACCCCCCAGGGGATGAAACCCCAAGCATGGCCGGGAGCCACGCCCAGAGGCTGCTCCTGGGAGATCTGTGGGCACAGCCACTCTGTGACACCACTGGGCACTGCCGAGCGGAGCTGAAAATGGACAGCCCTATAGCCCAGAAAGTTTACGAGTGGCCCCCACACAGTGTGCTTGTCACAGTCACCCGGCGTGCTCTCAGAAATCCTGACGGCCAGGCTGCACCCAGACTGATCAAGGAAGAATCTCTGGGGGTAAGACCAAGGCTTGTGTGTTTTAAAACATCCACTGGAAGGGGGTCCTCCCCATCTGGGGGTCCTCCTCCTGAGCCACATCAGAAGCCCAAGCCCTTCAGCAGCCCATTGGCACCGCTGCAACCTCCTCCCTGGCACTGGCTGGGCCGCTCTACTCAAAGGGTAGGCACTGAGGAGTGGCATTTGCGCTGTAGGGCCAAGGGCCGGGAGGTGTGGCGGGACTCCCCAGAGGGGTGCCGTTAGTGACAGGTCTCAAAATCGGGCCCTCTGGTGACGTCCCTACAGCCGCAGGATGACAGTTCCACGTTTGCGGGCCTCCTTGGCAAATGAGAGCTTCCCTGTTATTTCATATTAGTTGATATAAACACTGGATTGAATTTAAAATCCAGCTGCATCATCAAGGTATTTTCAACCTAACATTTGTCAACGAAAGAGAAGGAAGAGCTGTGTGATTTCTGAATCCCTATGAGATTTTGAAATTTTTATTCCCAACCTTGAGAGTCACGGACGTTGTCCGCAGTGACTGCCAAGAGCTTTAAGAAATCATTGTTGAGCAAATCATCTTGACCAAAAATTCCAAGCAACCATTTCATGCCTAAAGCCTGGCATTTTTTTTTTTTTAAGAAAAGAAGATTCAAGGAGGAAATACCAAGTTTCTCTTTCTTAAAAACTGAAAGATTCTGTGGAAATTTTATACAAATTCAGTGTCTTAATATAATTGTGTCATATAAAACATAACTCTTCCTTCACCAATCCCCTGGAGACGCCCCTGAACCCCCTCCAGCTAACCCCAACGTGCAGAACAGACCCCACTGTTTCTGTGTGAGCCAGGACGGGTGGAGCACGGCCTCACAGAGAAATGTCTGCCCGGCAGATCCTCCAAACCACAGCCGCAAAACAAGCTCTCTCATCACCCTAACTCTGTCCCCACTGCCTAAGGCTCAAACAGCTTATTCTCTCTGAACAATCTTGGCTCCGGCTCTATTACCAGACATTCGCCAAATCGTTGCCCCTATTCGGAAACTCGACAGATTCGGAACCCACACATCCCCGAGTGCTGGATGACTCCATGGAAGCAGAGCCGGAGGCATCAGCCGGTGCAGGGAAGAGGAACATGTGTGTTTTTTTGGGAACTTGACCTCTCCACAGCAGAGTGCATGACACCATGGAAGCTACGAATTTAGATAATGCTTTATTTACCCAATCCCCCAGGGAACTTGGCAAAGGTTTTTTTCCCCCCTCTCTAACAGATGTTTACTACCTGCAGCTCCCACATTTTGTTTTTAATTTAACAATTCTTGATGGAAATATTTCTACTACGTATTTCACATCTTTCAAATCTATTCATTGTATCATCCAGAAGACAACACCCCAACTTCAAAAGAAGCTTCTTTTATCAGGAACCTCAACCACTGTGCTATTTGGAAGTAGCTCTGGGCACTCAGTGGCCGGGGTTAAGGAACGTGCAGGGCGGCATGCCGCACCACATCCTGCTCACCTGCTCTCCTTTCTGCCACCTCCATTCCTACATCAGCTTCCCTCAAGGTCGCTGGCCCATCGGTCAGATGTCGTGCCAGAGTCCTTTCTGTCTATGACCCGTTGTCCTCGCTTCCCCGGGTGTGGTTCTGGTAGAAACGTAGAATCTCAGACCCCTCCCAAGACCGATGGAATCAGAGGCCACATTTTATCAAGACCCGCAGGTGACGCGTAGACCCACTGAGGCTGGAGAAGCAGTGCTCCCCGTGCTGTGGCCCCCAGAGCGGACGGAGCCCAGGCCTCAAGCCCCAGACACGCCCACGTGGTCCAGGCTGACACCAGTGCACAGCGCTCCACCCGCAACACGTGACTGCAGTTAGATGACCTTGGACCAGCACTGGGTTCACTTTCCTTGCTAGAGAATAGTTCCCGGTATCAGGTGCACTGGGGCAATGGTCCCTCACCCAGAGTCTGGACTGACACTGCAGCAGTCACTCGGGGAGGCAGCTAATGCAGCCTGAGACACTTTGATGGACATACACCCCTCAGAAGTGCTGCAATGGCAAATCCTTGCAGTTGTGGCTACACACACACACAGTGCCCAGCACATGCCCCAGGTTGCTTATAATATGCATGTAATATTATATATGTAATGGATAATGTAACATATATCATATGTGTGTATATATTATGGATATTGCATATTCTGTACATGTGTGATATATAATACATACATATTATACGTGTATAATATATAAATATATGTAATACATATAATACACACATGATGTTGATTTACATTGGTATATAAAGTGCCAATTTAAAATTTATAGTCTGGAAAAAAAACAATGTAAACTTTATGCTCTGTGTTTCCCTGGGCCAGAGTAAAGGCTGGAGTTGAAAGAGGGTCAAATGAACAGGAGGGACTTCTTTCATGAGCTCTTTTCCTCACTTGCTATTACTGGCACCTGCTGCTCCGCCTCCCTGGAATCTGCCTATTTCGGGGACCCTCTTGGAATATCGCAGACATTGAGGCCACATCAGTTACTAACACATGGTATGGGCCTCGTCTTCCCCCATGTCCCGGACACCGGGCAGGAGGCTGGCTAATGCCACCTTTGCTGTCCCTAGTGTGACCGCGCTGTGTTTGCCCCAGTTCACCCAAACTGCCCTGCAGCCTAAACATAAAGCAAAAGAATACCTGTCTCCTTTTATATTTCCCTTAGCATCTAAGCCCCAAAGGAGTTTAAGGTTATCTTGATATCACCAGGGTTTTAGCAAAGCCAGCTCTCTTGGTTCTAACTAGACACCCAACTGCTGGGACACCGACCAGCCCCCAGCATGGGCCTTCCCCCACCCCCTTGTCAGCACTCACTGCCCTCACCGCACTTCAGGAACCAGGCTTGCGGTCCCGTTTTAACTTCGAAGGCTTTCTGGACTGTGCTGTTCTCTGTCAAGTTCTCAAGGTAATAGCACCACCTTGTACATTCACCTTTCTTTTCCAAATAAAGGCTGAACCTTGAACTTGATTTATTAATCTTTGTCACCGAACTTGGCGATAAGCAAGACTGGCATTGTTTACTGACTGCCCCAACTCGTGGATGAGGAAATGCAGACGGGCACTGGGGGCATACAGAGAACACCTTGTGGTCCCTGAAGGCCAGGACCTGACCTTGGTCAGCACTGATGGGGAAACTTGAGTCTCCACTCAGTCACAGTTTTGAACTTCAATTACACAAAAGATTGTTACCTGATGTCTCGATGGGGATCGGATGTCCCTTTTCTACATTTAGGGCAAGATGAAAGGACATGTCATGGAAAAATACAATAGAAATTTTTTTTTAAAGAGAAAAGACAGACTTTTACACACTGTGTTCCCGGGGACACAGAGGCACAGTGCGGAGCAATGTCACGATGAAGACCAGGGCGTGGGGCTTCAAAGGAGAGTTGTGGGCTGAGGTTAAAATGAGGATAGATTTTCATCTCTTTGCGATTGCTTAAGGGCTCTCTCAGGAGAAATAAACTGTGTGACCACAGAATCTTGTGATTTTGGTTTCTTTATGTCATTCACTTCCCAACATGGCCAGTAGAAAGCTGAGGTAATGTTTTCCAAAGAGTCTGCACTTTAGAAAGGACTGCGGAATCTTTGTTCACTCAACTTGAGGAAATTTTGAGTTAAGAAAAATTAAATAGGTTTTGTTTTCTGCTCGTTTTTTTTTTTGTGTGATGTTTCTCGAGTTTTTGCCCTGGGGCGATGTAAATCTCTATGAAAAGGAAATGATATTCTCTCCTCAGTTGTTCGTCTGCACCTCTCTCTTCTCCCAGAGCATTCCTTGGGAGAGCCCCATTCACAAACTGCACATTGGGAACCACTGCCTTTGACTCGGTATGTGGGTATTTCTCTAGCAATGTGTTTGCTTTCCCGGAAATAAATAAATAAATAAATAAATAAATAAATAAATAAAATGGGCCTTTGAAACAAGGGACCAGAACCCTCTCTTGTTTGGGGAGTGTTGCGACATTTTTCCTTGAAAATCTCTTCGTGTAGCAGAATGCACAGTCTCTCCACCCCACGAGGCGAGGGAAGATCGGGGATGAGGATGAGGAAGCTCCAGGTGGCTCGAAGGCCCGTGAAAAGCTCGCTGAGGGTGGCAGAGGCCGAGGGCAAGAGAGAAGGGGCATCAAGGGTGGGCTGCGTGGACTCGTCAGAGTGATGGTTTTTATCCAGCATGCCGCCTGTTTCCAAAATCCGTAAGTTCTCCAGTCTGGCCTTTCTACCCAGGTCTGCTAAGACATATCTCTCTCCTAGGCAACCTTGGCCACACCAAGGACCCATAGGATGTCCTCTGCTAGGCAAAACCTTTTAAAGAGGTGGCAGAGCCTATCCTTGGATTTTCTGCAGCAAAATGCCCAGGAATCCAAATAGTCCTAAGGGCCAAGCTCAAGTTGCCCATCCCTGGCCTTCATGGCCTCCAGGCTCAGTGTTTATTTTTCTCATGAGGCCTTAAATTGTGTCCCCCCCCGCCACAGAAATCCTATGTTAAAGCCTTGGCCCCTAATGCCACTGTATGTGCATGTAGGGCCTTTAAGTGGGTAAAGGTTAAATGAGGTCATAAGGTAGAGCCCTAATCTGACAGGGCCTTCTTCCCGGAAGAGGAGGGTGGACATCAGAGAGCTCCCTCTCTCTCTGCAGGTGCACAGAGGAATGGCCATGTGAGGACAGGGTGACAGGTGGCCATCTGCAAGCTGAGAAGAGAGGTCTTGCCACAAGTCCACCCTGACAGTACCTTGATCTTGGATATCTAGCCTCCAGCACTTGGAGAAAACAGATTTCTGTTGTCTAAGCCGCTCATTCTGTGGTATCTTGTTATGGTAACCCTGGCAAACCCATACAGGCCATAAGGATCCAAACAGGTCTACTTGACAATTAAAAGAAATCTCAATACAATAAAATTCCCCACGGGCTTCTTTAGAGAAACACATTTCTGGGACACCACCTGCCCAGTTGATGATTCCTCAGGCACCGGCTTCTGCATTTCAAAGAGAAGCCTTCCTTCCTGCTGCCTTTGAGCATCCTGCAGAATAAGAATAGACTAGAAGAGGCGTCATCACCTGACCTCAACCACTGAAAGATCCCAGAGGGACCAAGGAACTGCAGGCAGAGAATTTTATTCTCTGGGCGTCTCGGCTCCTGTAGGAAGTGGGGCCGATGGAGAAAGCACTTACCCCCCCAGACACTCCACCAGAGCTGCCATGAGGTAACCGCTGAAGACTTCCTCCTAGCCTCTGCTCCAGGCAGGGCGCCTGCGGCGCGGACACCGCACCGGTCCTGACGCCTGGGCGGCACTTGTGTGTCTGACACAAATCATCTTAGTTTTACAAGCTGCCAGAGCCGGCCAAAGCCCCAGTGAGCACACACAGCCTGGACCAAGAACGCAAGGTCCTGGATTGGGGATGGGTGAGTGGACACAGGTCCTTAGGCCCCAGCAGGTGCAGAGAATGTGACAGACACACACAGACCTGCATGTCAATGTCTCCAAAGTACAGAGACAAGAGCACAGCAGACACAGATGGAGAACATGGTATGGAAGTGTTTTAAAGTAAAACACAATGGTTCTGACCACTTTAACCACTGAGATTCTCAGAATATTCAGAGGCAAAGACAGTCTATAAACAGGTACGATCACGTAAAATATGTTGTTAACTGGGAAAAGAAATCCAGAGCCATTTTAAATGGTTCATATAATAAAAATAGTTACGTTGAAACAGAAAGAAGAAAAACGGTTAATTGGAGTTTTTTGAGTGAAGGACCAATAAAGGGTATTTTCACAACAACTAGTAGCGCCCCGCCCAGGGACACCTGCACCTCCAGGAGCCCCTCTGGGAGCATGGCGAGCCACCCCATGTCCAGTGACGGTGCCTTGGACATGTCCTCTTCACCCTCTCCCCGAGCTCCCCAAAACACAGAACTCTTCACAGCCTCCCCTCACTGAAAACCCAACAGTTGCTCTTTGGTGTTGGCCTCAAAGTGCAATCCGAAATCATCCAATGGCCCGCAGGTCCCTTCAGGATGACATTCTGCCTACTCTCTGCCGTCATCTCTTGTCCTCAGACCTCACCCCACACTGTTGCCATCCCCCACGACTCGCCCTCGGGCCTCCCTCACGTCTGAAGTTTGCATGTGTGTTTCCATCTCGAGTCTCCTGGGTGCATCGTGACCCCTTCTTCAATGTGTGGGTCAAATCCACCCTGCTTTCTAAAGCTTTCCTGATGCCTCTGGGCAGTGCTCCCCTGCTCCCTCCTCCACCCCCCCACAACCCCCCCATACATGCTTTGAGGTTAGTATTTGGTCCTTGAGTATTTGTTAGGGTGTCTTGCTATATGTTGAGACAATGGGCCCAGAAGGCAGGCAACTTTCTTACTTCTCTTTGAATCCTTCGATACCCTCCAGGAGAAAGATATCATTGTTGGTCTAGACACACCTTTTTCTATTAAAACACGAGGAAACCAACAACAAATGAGAAAAATGAGATGATTTATAAAATATCTTGAAGCTTATGAAAAACGTAATGCTTCCTGAAGTTTAAAAGAGCACATATCTAAAAAAAAATGGCTTTCAACAAGAAAAGGGAAAGGAAGAAAAATGAAAAGGGAGGGAGGGAGGGAGGGGAGAAAAAAGAGACTGAAATTTTAGAGGACACTGGATTGACTTGGTGTATTAGAAAGAAACACGGAAGGCATAGCATTCTGGGAACAGGATCAGGGAAACACAAGGACGAAAGAGGCTGAGATGGAAGAAGATCTGTATTAGGAACTTGTGAGGCTGAAAAGAAAAATTCCAAGGGCAAGGAACTGCAAAATGCAAAAGAAAAACCAAGATTGAATTAGGGCCACAAGATCCTACTTTTCCTAGTTCAGCTGTTTCCCCGCCAGCCACATTGGGTCCTGGCTTCTTCTTCCTGCCCTGTGGATGGTACAGCAGCCCCAACGGATCTGCTGACTCAGCCCCCTCATTACAAATCTCCCCTCTCTGGAAGGGACTCAGCTCAGTGGGGGGGCTAACCGAAGGCCCCCACACCAGAGACCCAAACCAGAAACACCCAGCTAATCCGCTTGGATTCTGACTCACAAAAACTATGCAAGACAGTAAATGTTGATTGTTTTAAGCCACAGAACACTGGGGTCTTACTGGGGTAACTTGTTGAGTAGCAGTAGATAATGCGGCACAGATCAACACACAAGGGATCAGAGTAGGCAAAGTATCACATTATCACTAAGTGGGACTTTGGAACCCTTAGCAGAGGCTCAGTGACTCTCTCTCTGCAGTCTGGTGGCTGTGGGGCTTCGGGACCAAGCTGACACTTCCTCTGGGCCCAGAGTCACATTCTAGCCCTCCAATTATTGCCACTCAAATGACTAGGGAAGGTCATTCCAAGGAAAAGCATGCCAAGGCAAAGCAAGGGAGAGAGGAGCGGAATTGGAGTCTGATCCACAGGCCCCAGAGGCTGACGGGGGCAGCCCTTCCCTCCTTCTGCAGAAGTACAGAATCCCTAGGAGAAAGGAGAACACATCTGCAGAGAAAAAAGGAAAATGGGCAACTTTCCATCCTCACCTGGAATCCAAACCTCTTTCCTTATTTCTCGAACTCCTCTGCCTGCAAGCGCTCAGAGTCATTAACATCCTTGTACCCAAGTCCACTCCCGTTAGACTGCTCCCAGCTGGGACGGGGCAGGTTAATGCAGGGGCGTTCACGCTGTCCCTGGAGGCCGTGAGTGTCATTTCCTGCCCTCCTAGGGCTATCTGTCTCTGCTTTCTGATAATAAAGTCTCAAATATGGTTTAATTCTATGAGAGAATAACATTTCTAATAATAGCCTATCTTCTCAAGTTCATTTTCACTTAATAACATCATTTTCTAGTACAGAGAGTTACTCAAATGAATAATCAAGTGTTTCCAAACTGAGACTCTGCTAAACGGGCTTTAATGGACAGAGTATTTAGGACATTAATTGTTTACATACAGCAACAAACACTGACTGCCTGAGCTCGTTAATGTCTGAAGTTCCTAGACGATTGTGTTTTTTTTATATTAATTAAACTGTCCCCTTTCATTGAGTTCTCACTATTATTGCTGTCTTGATAGACAACTCATATTATATGTTGGATAAATGATCGAAAAATTCTAAATTCACATAGCTGAAATGAAAAAATAAATGTTTTACCAGCAGTCCAGCCCGAGCCTTGTTTAAAAGATTGTGTTCTATGGTGGGCACTTTCCTACATGGATGGATGGATGGATGGATGGATGGATGGATGGATGGATGAGGATAGACAGACAGATGGAGGGGAGAAAAAACGAGAGGGCAGGAGAGAAAGGGAAGGGGATGGGGAGAGGGGGAGAGGGAGAGAGGGGGAAAGGGGGAGAGAGGGAGAGTGAGAAGGGAGGGGGAGAGGGAGGGAGGGAGGGAGGGAGAGAGAGATCTGGGAGTAGACACATGGAAGGAGAGGCTGAAGTCCTAGTTGCCGGGCGGAGGGCGCCAGACCCTGGGACCTGAGACCTGGCTCTGTGCCCTGATCTTCTGCTGATGACTTTTCCACCCAACACAAGTGACTGGAGCCCCACTCAGGCACACGTGCTGGTCTGTGGCTGAGAGCACACCCCCTCCTGCCTGCAGTGCAGCAATTGTGGGGTGCAGGTGGCAGTGTGGACGGTCAGAGGTCATGAGCATGGACAGCGGACGCCTCCTGGGGCTGCCCCCTCTCACCCCTACCACTCTATTTCCACAATGACTCCCGGCTCCTCTGATGGGAGTGGAGGTGGCGTCTTGGAAGGATTCCAGCCTGTGGGGTTCCTTTGAACCCAACCCCTCAGGGACTGTGGCCAAGTGATGAGGGGATGAGCCAGGGACCTTCGCTTCCACGCCCTTTTCTATCAGACTCTGACCTCTCCCTTCTTGCCGCCCAGAGCGTCCCTCCCAGGATGACTCCTGCTTAAATAAAATTAACATAAATGTGACTTTCACATCTCTAAGCACCCAGCAGCCAGGCCCCAAACTATGATTAGATCCTCTCCTATCTTTGGCCCTGAATGAACAAAAGAACAAAAACCATTCTTTCTTTCTCCTCACTCCTCACTTCTAGCGTGCCAGAATGACCTGTGATGACCTTTTCCCTCCCTCTTCAACTCAGGTGCTAATCGTGGCACCTCCAGGCCTTAACTCAAGCCACCCAATTCTCCTCATTTGCAAAGAGCTCCCTGAGCTGCGGAGACCAGCAGAGATCCACTCCCCCCCACCCCCCCAGGACGCCCTGCCCCCACCTCCCCAAACATGGGGCTGTGCAGCAGAGCGTGCTTCCTGCCCTCAGTCCCTCCGCTGGCCAGTGACACAGCACTCTGGTCCGAGCGTCACTGCATGAATCACAAATGGTGAGACAGCGTCTCCACGTCACAAATAGTTTTCAGCGTGGGTGGTACCTTACCTTAGTGGATCTGTCAACTGCTTTTTCAGGCTCGGGAATCATGGCAACCTCTGCAGCATAGCCCGGAGCTCAAAGAAAATCAGCTGAGGAACCAGTGCTGTGGCTGAAAACGGCACACGTGCCCGGGGCTGATGGACGGGGAGGCAGACATGTGGGGCTGACAAAATGACTCACGGGCACTTCAGGGTCCTCTGAGGATGACCAGGACCCAGAAGCACTTGTGTGGTCATGATGACGACTGACTGACACGGACAAAATAAGTTTCTCATGGACCACCGCCCCTGCCCCACTTCCAAATGCTCAGAGACAATCTCTGGTTTCTAGTAATTCAGTCAGAATTTGGCGGGAAACCAGGGAGGAATTCCAGGATAATGTGTGTTTTATCACCTCTAAGTAACAAAATGTACACACTAGTCACCTGAAGGTCCTTTTCCACAAGCCCCCCAAGCGCCATCCTCTCCGGCTCGGTGTCTTCCGTCCTACCTGTCCATCTGAGATCTTCACTCCTGTGTCTCCCTCAGTGGCCACCCAAAATATATTTTTTGGAAGCCAGCTCAAAACTAGGCAGTTTGCTATGCATTTGGGAAGCCTGGTTTTAGCCCCCAGTTGCCATGACATGAGTGACTTTTAATTGCTGTTGCCACTACTGCCACCACAGACAATGAATGAGGAAAAGCCACATCTGTTATTGCCACAGCAGATGGTGGCACCAATCTGTGAGTCCTCGAAGGATGAGTGGGTCCTAGTTTAGAGTCTGGATGAGAATGGGGTTTTGGGCATTTTCTTACCCTCAGTAAGAGCAAGCTGTCCGCTGCGAGACTCCAGCCCAGATTCAAGGTCACAAACCAGGGCTCTGTGGCCTTGAATGCCCTCCATCTCCACCCCTCTCTCCCAAACAGAGCAGTGCAGACACTGCAGGGGCCCGTGGGGGAGGCTGTGATGTGATGTGCTGCCCAAATCTCCCTTCAGGGATGGAGGGCTTCTTCCCCTGGCTGCTCAGTGGGCATCTGGCCAAGGGTCCTCAGCTCTCAGCCCTTGCAGGGAACTGCCTTGGCTGAAGGCAGCCACCTTGCCCTGGGAAACCCTCATCCAATGGCTGGTCACCATGGGGATAGAAAAAGTGTTTGCCCCAAGTCAGGACAACTCTGAAAAGCCACCCTGTCCTTGAAGCTCCCTGAGGTGTCAGCTGGAGCCTTCTTTGAAACTGCACTGCAGCCAAACAAACTTCTTACTCAGCCCACACCTGCTTCCTGCCCATCCCCCAAAGGTGTGGCTCCCAAGAGCACTTCCTAAAATACTTCCTGCTTCCTAGAATCCAGGCCCCGCCCCTCCCCACCAAGCCCATCCCCAGGCTGGTTTATGGCTGTGGCAGATGCCCTGGGACCTGACAGCTGCCAGCTTCCAGCCCCGGCTCCCCTTGGCCTCTCTGTCTGGGCTTCCTGCACCCCAGGCTGCAGGTGCAACAGGGAGCAGGGGCATTAACACCCTGGAGAGGGCCCCGGATACATGCGCAGCCTGCCCATGCCAGGGTGGGACGGCTCTGAGGCACCGTCCCCAGTTACCGGAGAGTCACCAGGGGGACTGGGTCTCCGCTGGGCCCACAGCCCCTCATCGACACTTCCTTTCTTGGCTTTCTCCCTCTCTGTCATACTCCCCTCCCTGCTTCTGCTTCCTGGGATCGCCTCCCAGGAAGCCACCAGCACCCAGATCTTCCCTCAGAGTCTGAACCTGGGTTATCTGAGAAATGCAAAAGAATGTTCTTTCTCTTTCTAAACTGCACTGGAAACTCACCCTCCTGGGGGCAGAGACAAGGGTGCACCTGACGGAAGAGGCCATGAGTCATGGTGCATGTGTCAGGAGGACAACAGTGAAAAAGTGCTGCCGTCCTGGCCAGGTGGCTCCGTGGGTTGGAGTGTCGCCCCATGCACCAAAAGGTCGAGGGTTTGATCCCCAGTTGGGGCGCATACGGGAGACAACCGATGGATGTTCCCCTCTCTCTCTCTCTCTCTCTCTCTCTCTCTCGTCAATAAACATATCCTTGGGTAAGGACTTTAAAAAAATGCTGAGGATGCAGCTCCATCAGCCCCCATGATGTCTGGCTAAGGGCAATACATCGTATGGTGAAATGTATTAAGAGAAGATAGACTTAAATGTCACCCTTGCTCCATTTTCCTGTCTGGGAACTTCCCAGGGTGCTCCAGGGGCTGAATGACAGTGGCTGTTGCTTACCAAGCCCTTACCCTGTGCCTGGCACTGAGAGGACCCTGGGCAGCATCTCACTCATCCTCCGAGGTCTGTGAAAGCACCCCCATTCTCAGATTTGGAAACTGAGATGCAGAATGGTACGGAATGTCTATGGTCCCAACACGAGCCAGCTAAGAGCCGAGATCCAAACCCAGACCAGAGTGCTCCAAACTGCAAATCCCTGACCAGGAGGCAAGAGGCCCCCAAACCATGCATGTACCCGGGCAAGCAAGCTCTGAACCACTTGGAGTCCATGGTGTGAACAGGAGAAATGACGTGGTATTTGTGTGTCCCAGGGACAGGTCGAGCCCAGGTGCGAAAAGAGTTGGTAGGGTCCCCAAAGATCTCACAGCAAAACTATGTGGAGGAGGTTAGGGAACAACAACAAAAAGGTAAAATAACCACAGCATTTTCCAGGTGAGCAGGCAGCCCTGAAGAAGCATGTTTGGTGTCATCTAAGTCTGCTGAGCATGAGGTGAGTGGCCCTGAGGAGGCACCCTGGATTCAGCACTGCGCCCCCCAGATGGATGCCACCTTTTGACTGATGTTTGTGGAGTGCTCTTGAACAGGAGATGAGGAAGTAAAGAGAAAAGACCAGGGCCCTGCCCCAAGGGGAAACTGACAATAAACAAATAAAGTGATAAATTACAGACATAGTCTGAAAATAATAGGAGCTGGGAAAAGTGAAGTGGGCTGCAAAGCTAGTTGACAATGACGAGTACAACCTTAGATTGGCCTCAGAGAAGACTTCCCAGGAAGGTCCCATTCAGGGAGACAGGCACACGAGGCAGGGCATTTGGGGGAGGAACAGCAGGTGCAAAGGCCTCCTATGATGCTTGGGAGCAGCAAACAGGCCCATGTTGGGCGTGGAGTAAGCACAGGCAGTGACAGACAAGGTCAGATCCTGCCCCTTGAATGAAGAGGATTTCTTGAGACCAATAACCTCCATGCCCGGGAAAGCTTAAAGCTCTCTTCCAAATTCTACAAATTCCCATGGCCCTGACCTTCCCCACACCCTGCTGGTCAGCCCTTCATCCACCTCTGCTGTGTTGCTTTCACCTGGTGACAGCCGAGAATTAACCTGTCACAGCTGCCGACAAGAAACTAACCACAAGTAGTCTGTGGCTGTGACAGACACTAAGATTTGCAGGCATGGGAGGGAAGCCCACACCACCCAGCCCCCTCTTTCTCTTCTTCCCTCCATCTTCCCCTTCCTTTCTCCAGCCCTGCAAACTACTCTTGCACCGAGTGGAATTCATTCCAGCATTTCTCCACAAAGGTAGATCCTACCCCTAGGACGAATTCTAGAACACTGCTAAGAGAATAAAATGTGCTCTGTCTTGTTACTCTGGCCAGATGTGGATTTGGGAGCAGCACCGGAAGCTGGGGACATAGCCTCGGGGATAGGAGGAACGTGAGTTTCCAGCCACCGGGGTCAGCTTGCACAGAGAGCTGTGGGGCGAGTGCTTCTCTCGTCTAAAGAAAAAATCGGGTGGGCTACACACAGAGAGGACAGGAGCTCTGCGAAGCTGGGATTCCGAGGGAAGGATGTTTGTGGTGGAGTTGTGGAGGTGGGCACTTAACAGGGCAGCCTCAGCTCCCTTCCCAATAAACACACGAGTCTCTTTAATGCCGGGTTGGGGAAGGTATGTGTTTTATGGGGTGCTTTGTTTTTCTTTAATAACCGAGATTAGGTTGTAAGATAGATGATAGTTTTCAGAAAATAGACAGAGGCCCTAAATAATAGGTAGGCTCCAGCCTGTATCTTTGCAACAAAATTCTTTTCCCCTCCTTTTCCACCCCTCCCATCCTTCCACCTTGGAACTGTAGCTATAATTGTAAGAGCTTCCATTTATTTTATCCCTAATAGATGCCAAGACACCATTGCTAGCCCTTGTGAGACAAGATAGTTCATACTATGTCCACTTCATAGAGGAGGAAGCCCAGACATGGGGAAGTTGCTCCAGGCCATGTAGCTAACGCGGGGAAGTGCCTGAGTCCTTCTGAACTGATTTCCCGGGGCCTCCCAAACAGAAAGCCTTGGGCCTCTTCTTGATTCCCAGAGAGGAATACATCCCTCTGGTCTCTAAGTGTGGCTTTTGCAAGAACAACCTTGTGACGATCCCTTGATGGAGCTGTTCCTTGGCCAAGCCTAGGCGGTTCAGATCGCCAGCATGCTCTGAGCACCTGCCTTCAGATACATTCGGTACAGAAGCCCCTGGAAAGGGCATTGGATGCAGGGCGAGTAGGAGGGCAGGCACGTCAAAAACAAGAGATCGGGCCCCACCTTCCCAAAGTTTCAAGTCTTTATTTATTCCTCTTTACACCCTACCTGTCCCATCCATTTGACTTCACAGGGGGCTGGTGTTAGTTGGATTAGGGTCTCAAAACCTAGGGGTTTCTAAATGCCATTCTTGCTAAATGATACAATGTAGCCAGTAACCATGAACTTGACAGGAACCACACACACAACCCAACCAGAGAAGTTCAGCTAAGGGAACAGCAAAGAAGAAATCAACATATAATTAACCAAATAGTGTATATAAGCAGGGCTACCTGACTGCTTTGGCTGTGAATCCTGTCTCCTCTACTTGTCTCAAGTAAATAAATCTACCTTAGATCACATCCTAAGCCATATCTCATTCTTGAAAGGAACACCCCAGTTGTTGAATCTCTGAGTCAGTAACACTGGGGAACCTAGCGGAGTGTCAGTCTGCTTCAAATCATCCTTGTGCTGATTCTACAAATCTCCAGTTTAGAAGCCCCTCAGACACCTTTAAAGAATCTCACCGAAGTTGGTACCCCAAGTGACAATGACTGTCAAGTTCCTGGGGCCTCAAGTGGGCCCACACTCTAGGTCAATAGCCACCCTTAAGGTCTAGTGTTTCAGACAAAGGGTGGGATACTTGGGGTTCAAGGTCTCTGGGGTCAGACATATTACAATGAACTGCTAGCTGACCACTGGGTGCACGAGAGAGCAGTGAGAAAGGCACATAAAGTTCCCCCGGGCAGCACCTTAATGTTGTAAAAGATGAGTAACAGCACTAAAGGAAATTAATTAATACAATGTTTTTAAAAAGAAAAATCTAACTCCAAGCCTAGCTGTCCCACGTAGTTAGTAGCTGTGTTTCCTTATGAAGCCCTTGCCCGGAGCTGCTGGCTGCTCCTGCATCTACTTCCCGCTCTGTCTCCTTCCTGTCCTTGCCAGATGCTACTGCTGCGCGCACTCTTTAAGTTTCCTCTCCGCTCGTCGTTACCCATAGTGCTATTGCCTTTTAATGTTTCATCAGGAGATTTCAAGATAAACAGTGATCACAAACGCCGACTACTGAACACCCAGGGTAGTCCAGCTCATGGAGACAGAAAGTGGGGTGGTGGTCGTCAGGCGCTAGAGGAAGGGAGGGTGGGGCCGGTCAGTGTAGAATTTCCGTTTTGCAAGAGGAAAGGGCTCTGGGAGTGATGGTGTGACTGTTGCAAAACAACATGAACCTACTTAATGCCCCTGAACTACGCACTTACAGGTAGTGAAAATGGTCACTTTTATGTTACAAACATTTTATCGTAAGTTTAAAAATTGAAAAGAAGAAGAAATAAACAACTGACTCACTCTGTTGTGAGTCACCAGAACAGAAATATCTGTCACATCTAGGCCCACGTCAACGCCATCTTCTAGGAAGAAATGAGATAAGGAAACACCCCCCTCCCCACGAACAACACACAAAGAGGATACATACAACACCCAGCAGAGGGCGGAAGCGAGTCAAGGTGCCATTTCCCTCGGATGTTGGTTTTGTGATCCTTCTTCCTTCTCCGTTTTGCTGCCTTCCTTAAGTGTTGTAGTGCCCCAAAGCGGAAGCCTCTCTCAGACAGCTACCTGAGAGATCAGAGGACAAACAAGTCTCCCACTGAGTATGCTGGTTAAACGATCATATCACTTAAATTATCATGAAAATATCTGCTCGGTGTTGGGTTTCCTGATGGCAAGAGAGTTCTAATGTAACGAGCCTTTTTTGTGTGTTTTATTTTGGTTTTATTTACCCAGGTCATTTTGCATAGTAATCGATGAATAATTTTACCAATGTGCCCACCAAAGCACACCGAGAACCGCACTAAGTCTGGTTGTAAACCTGACGGGATTCGGGATGTCCAGGTTCCCCTCCGGCCAGGTGAGTTGCGCTGCCACCTCCAGGTCCCGAAAGGCACTGCGTGCACCTGCGCTGCGCTGACACATCTCTCCCTCCCCTCGATCTCTCCTGCCCCCGATTCCCCAGGACACACCCTGCGGTGGTCCTCCGCGTGCGGCGGTGGCTTTCTGGAGATTGCCTCGGGACTTTTGAGGATACTGCCATTTCACTATTTTGAAATGCCGCGGGGTGGGGGTGTTTTTCCAGGAAGAGAGCAGCATTTTCTACACCAGGGTTCCCTCTTTTCTCTTGAGGGAAGCCAAACTGTTTGCTGTTGCAGTTAAGGTTACAAATGTTTTTTTTTTTTTTAATTATTGTATTTTTTTCCATCACCATTTAGACCCTTTATACCCCTCCCCCCCAGCATTCACTACACTGATGTCCATGTCTCTGAGTCCTTGGTCCTTTTTGCTCAGTCCCTCCACCCCGCCTCCACTAGCTGTCATCCTGATCGACGACGACGAGTCAGTCCCCACGGTTTTTGACTTCTGGTTTCAGACAGGCTGGGAGTGGCAGCAGCTGGCGCAGAGATTTGTGGGGAAGGCCTTATGGGGGCGATCCACATAGCTGTCTTTGCTTCTCCCCCGGCTCCTCCTGGGCACCACTCGGACACCCGTGGCAGCATTATCTGCCCGGGCAATCCTGGCTCTCCTATCTATTCAAACCACTTCAATGCAGATAGCCTTTTCTTTCACGCCTTGAATATGATTCAAGTCCCAAATACCCATTATTATTGAAATGGGAATTGTAAGCACTCTGATAAATGATTTGAGAGACTGTCTAATTTCCGTAAATACCGCTGCTGGCTGTTAACTTGCCATTTGCTAACAGTCTAAAACATTCTGAAATCCCTCTGTGCATATCCCCAAGTGACTCAACAGCATGTGCCCCTGCATCAATTCTGACCCCCCTCCTTCCACCGCCTTCCAAAAAAAAAAAAAGAAGAAAGGAAACGATTTTTCTCTTTCTGAGGCAGGGGACGAATGAACACTACTCTCAAAACCCAGCATGCGGGAACAAGGAGCCTTTTTCTATAGCACAGAGATGACGGGGGACCCATCACAGTGCGCACTAGATGGGCTCCGCTCATTTCGTTTCTGTCTGCAGAACCTCCTTTCCCTTACTCCTGGTCCAGGGGAGGGACCGTGGGAGGGAGCGGAGACAGGAGACTGGAGATCAGGAAACAGCCGCTGAACAGAAGATCTGTACGTTGTTCCAGGGGCTGGAAGCCTCTCGGCTGGTGAAAGGGGTGCTGTGTGACCGCTGTGTCCATGTAAAAATGGGTCCGTGTCACCTCTAGGCTCAGTGGCCCCTGCCTGCACAGCGACCCACTGACGCTAGGCTCCAGGACAGCCCGCTCTCGTGGGGCGCGCACCCCACCGAGGGGCTCTGTGAGAGTCGCTGTCATAACCCCACACCCAGGACTTCCATGAGCAGGACCCAAACAGATGGTTCCGAACAAATAAACATCATTGTGGGGACAGGAGGGCTCCCGCATGCAAACCACGGTGACACCCACACCGGCAGGGGGCGCAGATGCTACGGTCAGTGAGGATGTAAACAGCGTCCCTCGGTGGAAAATCCCACAGGGAAACGGGATGCGGCTGCAGCATGCGGGTCACAGGAAACAGCGCGTCTGCTCCGGGCAGGAAAGCCAGGACGTCAGTGCAGGGCCCCTGCGGTCGTTCCAGCCCCCACCTGCAGAGGGCAGACTTGTATTCAACTTGGGAAACGGTGAGTATGCCCAACCCTGGGCACCTCCCCTGGGGCTCGGGCTTGAGGCTTCCTCCCCTTGGGTCCCACCTAAATTCATCCTGATAGAGACTTCAGCTTCTGACAAGGGTTTGGAAAAGAATCTAAATGGGTATTAAGTGTTCCCTATGTGTTAGACACTAAAAGAATTTAATTAAAAATTAAAAAATAGCCCTGGCTGGCGTAGCTCAGTGGACTGTGTGCAGGCTGCGAACCAAAGCATCGCAGGTTCGATTCCCAGTCAGGGCACATGCCTGGGTTGCAGGCCACGGCCCCCAGCACTTGATGTTTCTCTCTCTCTTTCTCCCTCCCTTCCCTCTCTAAAAATAAATAAATAACAAAAAATAATCATTGTTTCCAGATTAACAAATGTCAGTATTTTGTTCTAGTCACTTCAGATCTGTGTGCATTTGTATAAAAGAGGCAAACCATTCCAGTTAACACGGGAGCCCCCTGCCCCCTTCCTGTGTCCTGTTCTCCTTCCTTCCTCTCTGACTGGGAGAAGCTTCCATCCTCAACTCAGGGAGTGTCCTCCAGCTCTGAGTGCACTGTCATGCTGTCTCATGTAGTCCTCCCAACAACTCTTTGAGAGAGATATTACACCCTGCTACAGAGGAGAAAACTAAGACCCAAGGACCTAAGTATTTGCCCACAGTCGCACAGCAAGTAGACAAGAGTTGAGGTTCAAAGCAGGTCGCTCTTATTGGAGACGTGTGGTCTTTTCACCGTATCCTAATGCACAGCCAGACAGCCGGCTCTCTTCCTCCTGCCCCCGAAGGCTGCAAGCACTCTCCCACGCTGAGTCATCTCACCTCTTTGGGTCTTGGTTCATGAGCTTTACTTTCCAATTCCTTAATGGAACCATTTTCAAATGTTTACACTTTTGGTTTGTAAAGCCCCAATGTAAACCCAGTTGGTGGGGTGGGGGAGGGCGTGGATAACATCCCAAATAAACACTTTTCATTCAGTTATTGCCTCCTCGATTTTTAAGTTAACGATGTCTATTCTTCCAGCACGTGATGCCAGGCTGACGTTCCCACTCAGGGGCTATGGAGGCTGCAGCGTAAGTCAAGGCTGTTGCTTGAGAGACAAGCCCATGTGGAACCACTGGAGTCAAGGAAAAGCCAGAGGCCTCCCTGAGAGAAAACAGTTCCTACTCCAGGATGTCCTTGGGCCCTGAGACCTTGTAAAGCACCCGCTGTTATTAAAGAACATTGTGTTCTTGTTACTTAGTCTTGTTATTTGCATAGCTCACACCAGAAAGGCCGACCTTTCCATCCATCCAGGAGTCTCTGGCATGTTTACAGACAGACAGTGGCTGACAGCGAGAGCATTTTTGCTCGGGCAATCTTCAGTTTCGCATGAAATTCAGCTGTTCCCAAACTGCCCTTTAGACTTTCCTCAACCTTACAACCTCACCTGGAAAAAAAGGTGAACAAGCTGTCCATGTAGCTATTAATACTAACCTCAAATTTGCCTAATTGAGACAGCTTGAAAGGTGACACTCTCTCACAAACTAGGCAGAAAATAAAACAGGGGCACTGACCTTTGTTTATAATATCATTTTTTTACTTTTAATATCGCATTAATGCTATATACTTGTTTATAGTATCATATTTACACTTTTCCACTTAGGTTTATTTTCTTAGCAGAGGGGGAGTATGTGCCAAAATGCACTCCTGATTTAAAATTTTGGGTGAAGAAAAACAGAATATATAAAAAAGAATTTAGCTCTATTTTACTCATGAAATCTTAGCACAAAAAAATGCTATGCTATCCATTCATGTTTGTGGCTTTATACTCAGCACAAGGTTTAGTTTTCTACTTGGTGTCATTTGTCAAGCAAGCTTTTAAAGAGAAATTCCCCTGCATCCCTTATAAAGGGAGCCTGTCTTTTAGTCCTCACCTGAGGGTATGTTTTTGTTGATTTTAGAGAAAGAAGAAGAGAGGGGGGAAAAGAGAGAGGGAGGGAGGGAAAGAGAGAGAGAGAGATCAGTGTGAGAGAGAAACATTGATCAGTTGCCTCCCAGACTGGGGATCAAATGCACAACATTTTTGGTGTATGTGAGGATGCTATAACCAACTGAGCAATCCCAGCCAGGGCAGGAGCTTATCTCTTAAATTATAGTTGCCACAAAGGGGAAGGAACACAAGAGAACTGGGAGTTATAATGTTGGCCGAGCACAGAGTAAACAATCTCTTTGACCAAGACCTTGTCACAAATGCATAGGCTCAACTATCAACTTTGGTAACAATTCAGAACAGTAATGCTCTACCCTGAGCTCCATAGACCATGCACAACTACATTATCCACAAAACTGTACGTGCACTGAACATACTAACTAAACAGAGGTACCCACCATACTATAAAATATACATGGATCATGTACAAAATGATGAAAGGACAGTCTAAATACGCATTTAAGAAGTTTTACCCTAAGCAAAATATTTGTTTCAGCAACAATAAATAACTTTAAATATTTAATTAAATGCATTTTTGCTAAATGCTTAGGATCTAAAGATGCCATAGGGGTATTATAAGGAGTCCACATCTCTTTAAAATGGACAGAAAAATCCAGCTACCAAATGTCTACATAGAGTAGTAGAAGTGTAACAGGGTGCAGCCAAGAGGGGGGCCCCAAATAGGGTTTGAAATGGGGTCCAGAACTCAAGGTGTTCAGGAAATACTAGGATATCCTCACCTGCCCCCCCCCCCAGGTGTAGGCTGGGGAAGGGACACATGGAACAGGGCCATTGAGAGCTGCTTTGTATAGCAATAGCTTTGCAGCTAACCTCTGGTGTGGTCATTTAACATATCTATATAACCTTTAAACCAGTTAAAGGTTATATAGATATGTTAAATAGCTGTGACTATGCTCTGAGCCAGGGGAATGGAAGTAACTCCCCCCCAAGACATAACTGAGGGGCAGGTCCCCCGAGTTACAGCACCTGTGTGGGAGCTTGGAGAAGATTGGCTCTATGACATGGGGCCACACCTGCCCAGACTCACAATGGCAGCCCAGTAAAGCTGGAAGGATATGAGAGTGCTGGCAAGTGTAGCCGATTGTGGGAAGAGTTGGAAATGGGGCTGCAGAGGAAGATTGGCGTGGGGATTTAAACCGAGACGCGGCAGCTATTGTGCAGGGAGAGAACCACGCAGCTTTGCCAGGGTGGGGACCCCCACAGCTTTAGAAGGGGGAACCACCACCCAGCTTTAGCAGAGATCCCGGCGACACAGCTGATGGTGCCGGTGTTACAGAGCAAGAACAAGGGGGGCCCAGGACG